>JAJMBU010000036.1:0-127271 GCA_030565405.1 Ogataea paraovalis | reverse complement strand
TTAAATGGGTCAGGATTTTTCCTCGTCGAGAATATAATTATTATTATTATTATTATTATTAGTTTTTGGTTTTCCACTATCTTATCTTATCTTATCCCCTATTTGGCTCTGCGGGAAGGGTAGGGTGCAGCATCCTTAAACAAAATCTATACGGTGGCCAAAGGTCGCTGGTTCGAGCCTTGAGGGCGACCCACGATTAATATTGTTGCTATTGCGCTACTTAGGAACTGGTCTAACGGTCACAGCGCACAGAAATACAGATTTAACAAACAAGCCCCTAGTCGATTAGGCCTAGTGGTATGCGACTCTGCTCTTAACAGACTAGGCGGTGGGTTCAAATCCGACCCCGGGCACAGAAAAAGACGAAAGCGCGCTAAAAGTTGCTTACACAGATAAGCCAGAATCAAGCTGAGATAGGCTTTTCCCCATAGGGGTTTTTAATGCCGCTCGGAGAAATTCATCAAAACAGAAAAAGATATCACACAAAGGTATTCTTCATTGGGGGGGGCCGGGTGGCGCCTCTCTGCTGTCAGGAGTTATAGTTAGTTATATAAGGTTATGTAACGTACATAGTTCACTGGTGGATCTACTGCTCTGTTAAATGGGCCTAACGACGAGAATATTAGATTAATTACTATTATTATTACACCCTCCTCGAGAATAAACATTATTATTATTATTATTATTATTATTAGGCGGTATGTATATTTCTATAGCGGTGTTTGCTCTCATAAACGAGCTGAGCCACCATGTTAATAAATCAATTACATCATCATCATCATAGCTCTCTTAAATGAGTCAGGATTTTTTGCCGTCAAGAATATATTTATCTTATCTTCAGTTAAGGTGACCGACTTTAATCGGACGTAGCGGTGGCCTCTCTACTAAATGGGAGCAACACCGTGAATATTAGAATATATTATCTTTTTTGTTATCTTTGGTGCATGTTTTAAGCATTTGGACTCCACCCTGCTTGAGAGAAACAAATGTCGAGTGCCCATGAGTATCAATCATTGATAACCAAGTTCCACTGATGCATAATAGTCAAACACAAAAACTTAAATTTAAAACAAAACAAACATGAGAAGATACATTAAGAATAATAGAGAAGAAATACTCAACATTGTGAAATCAAAAACGTGAATGAAAAAGAGTTTATGTTTATGAATGAACTTGTATAAAACCATGGGGTATCTACAAGATCCAAATAAATACTTGAGCTCAAGTTTGTACACTAGTTACTCATATCATTCTTCAACAACAACCTCTTCATCAATACCATCATCTTTTTTAAGCGTAATCAAACATAAGCTATCTCTAGCGGAGCTGATAGCTTTACTCAACTCTTCTTCTTTCTCTAAGGTCCACTCTTCAACCCCCTGTTGATTACCATCCTTTTTAAACTCGGCTTGATAACGATTATGTATTTTTTTCAGATTGTTCACTTCCCTACAATCATTGTTTCCTGGAAGTATTATTATCAGTGAATTATCAGAAGCAGCATCGTAAACCTCTTGCAACCTTCTATTCAGATTCGCATATGCCTGATCAAGGGTCTCAGGCAAAGGATCAGTGAATGAAGCTGTAGGGGTGTCATACTGCTTGAAATACATCAATTCGTTAAACCTTATCATAATCAAATCATGATCCCTCTGATGCTTCTTGAAATTTTCCACAACGGAATCATCAGATAGACATTGAATTCTAACTCCTGAACCTTTGTTTTTGCCAACAGGACTATAATCTATACCAATGGAGCTCTTTGGCCTTTTAACACCATCAACAAGCCTAATCTTATTGACGTTGGATATTCTTTTAAAAATAGTCTCCTGGTTTAAAACTTTTCCAAACAAAAGGCCTTTCTTGATTTTTAGCTTTACCAAGTCCATACAACTGATACAGTCTTCTATCGATTCATGTCCCGTCTCTTTATCTTGAATGACGGTTTTCATATGCAACTCCATCAACGATCTCAACGAGGGCTTCGAAGGTGGTCCCTTTGCATGATCATAACAGAGAGCAGTATCAATGACTTTAGGATGCCTTATCTTTAAGACATTTAAATCAGATTCTAGCGAATGCCCAATCAACACGTCGTCACTGGAGACAGTCTTCAATAACAGTTCTTGAACGTCACTCAAAGTCATCGTTACTCCAGTGAGTTTCTCTTCCGTAATACCAGAATAACGCGTCAAGTAATCGGTAATTTCGCAGTCCGGTTTCACCAATTCGTCAATTATAATTTTATCATTAAAATCGGTAAGAGTGACTCTAGTTAACACGGTACCTGTCGTCCCAATACACATCTCACAGTCCAAGGCAAATGTATGAGAGCCATCATGTTCAAATCTGACTGTATCTTTATAATCAGGGGATTTGGCCAACAATTCATCTGTGGCTCCTGGAACATCTGGGTGAATTGGATAATTGTTCTCCACAAAATCACTCAAGGTCAAATATAGATCAGGTAAAGTAACTTTATGTTTTCTATCTTCCCTTAATATATTCTGCTTTTCTTTCGTTGATAACGTTACATTGGTCAATGCTAGATACGATGAAAATAAAGCTTTTCTAGAACCTGGTAATATTAAAGGCAAGACATATTGGAACTTATCTGACAGCAATGGCAATTGTTTGGTAACCGAGCTGGTAATCTGTGGCTTTACCAGGCTCGCAAAGCTTGAAGAACCAAATTCTTCACTCGTCAATCCAGGCGTAAATATAACAA
Source organism: Ogataea paraovalis (assembly GCA_030565405.1). Classification (NCBI taxonomy): domain Eukaryota; kingdom Fungi; phylum Ascomycota; class Pichiomycetes; order Pichiales; family Pichiaceae; genus Ogataea; species Ogataea paraovalis. The sequence goes on along the minus strand of JAJMBU010000036.1, from coordinate 124,543 downwards.
TCACTTTATCAACCGACTTTCTATTAGTAAGGGTACACCATTTAGGTTCTTCCGAAGAGTCGCTCATCGTCCAAAGAATCAACGTTCTAATGTCAGATATGGATAGTTTGCTTGTAATATTAGGGTTAAAAGCCAAAACAGGACTTTCAGACAAAAATTTCTTCTTTCTCAGTTGTGTGCCTTGCTGAACGGACGATCTTCTTCTCTTGGGCTTACTTCTCCCTATTGATGCAGGAGGAGGTGTCAAAGTCTTCACAGGTAATGAGCTGTACATATCCGTTTTCTTGGTAGGAGACGAAGTGGCGGTGGTAGTAGTAGTAGCGGGTTTTGACAATTCTTCCTTTTGCTTTGGAGGTTCCGAACTATCAAAGACAGGAGGCATAATTGGAGCACTCTTTATGGAATTTAAGAATTCTGCTCTTTCGTTCTTAGATTCAGCAGTGATACTCAATCTAGCAACCTTTCGGTGAACGAGATCATCCAGCGTTGGTGTTGCCATTCTATAGGTTCCTCAAGTTTGAGCTTTTGTGTGGTGTGCTAGCGAGTTTATCAAGCAAGCATTCAGCCGTCTGCTGTAGAGTGAGGATTTAAAAGTTGGATATTTCGATTTCGTACAGTATCAACCTAACATAGATAATATATTCTATTGATACAAAAATGAATACAAATTATGTAGCTAAAAAGATCGAACAAATGTCTCTTCTCCAAGAAACTACCATCCATCCATGTCTTCAGCACCCGCGTCGAAACAGCGGCTTCCCCTTTTTTCTTCCATCAGCTCGAAAATTGATTAAAATTAAAAATTAATTTACCACAGGTCAAAATCCTTGCACCACAGCGGTGTAGAGCTCTTGCAAGGTCTCGTGAACACTTTTGGGTGTTTCTAGCACCCCAGATTTCACATGTTGCTTCTCTAGATTCCTCTGATGGTGGCCGTCAGCATTCTTTCTATATTCGTGCCAGTTCAAACTGACAGCACTAAAGTCAAATTTGTCTTGTATAGTTAATATCTTTTGTTCGGAGTCAAATCCTTTAGGAACGAACAGTCCATTCAACTCTTGGATTCTAGGTGTAACTTTCACCGTTTTGCTATCTCCTCCGGCAATTAACAAGCCTTTAAAATCGTTATCGTTCTCAAAACAGCATATCGAACCTGATACTTCGACAGACACCAGCCGTAGTGCTTGTTGTAGTATGTCCAGTTTAGGAATATTCTTAACATCGTAATCGATCAAATTTGAACCGAATAACAACGTGATTAACTCTATGTGATTGCCATCAAACACAGAATCAATCAGATTGAGCCAATGTGCAACTGTTTGAAATATACAATTGAGTTCGTCATCGAGATTTTTTTGTAGGGATAGACCGTTAAATAGCAACAATGTATCCACCAAATTGACAACGGTAATTTTCGTTTCCTGGTCTTTCATATTTTCGAATTTCGATAAGAATAAAGAGTACTGTTCACGATAAGGCTCAGGGAAGGAGTATATCTCTAGTGTGAAATCATTCAAGGTTACTGATGTGTAACCCATTATACTTATCTTCATGTCATCGTGTATTCCAGGATTTAGTAATTTGATTACTGCCTTGTGATGATCTACAGTAGATCCAAGTAAAATGACCACTCTTTTAGCAGTTGTTTCTCGCTGGTCAATAGAGTTGAGCAAATCTATCCACGGAGTCGACATGCCAGATATTATTACTATACAGTGTGTATTTCGTATGATAAGCGGAAAAGATATTTAATAACAATTAGGAAGCAAGCGTGCGTGATGTAAACATTCACGATTACAATATTTTATTCAAATTCAAACCCTCATCGCGAAAGTTGATCCAGTTTAATTTTTTTGGTGTTTTTATCTATGCTACTTCCATGCAGGAAACTTTAATGGATAGTGATATAAATATATAAGTATTGTATGTAAGTAAGATCGATAAGATAGTATCTGGAAATGCTTTTTATCTTTAAAAAAGCGTTTTTTTTTGGACACAAACAAAGAAACTTTTTCAAAAGAGGTTTTTTTTATAGCTTTTGTCTTTTTATTTAGATCAAGCCAACTAAATGAAAAACAAAAACAAAATAAAAGAATAATTCAATGTAACTTTTTTTTATTTGGAGTTATCATTATAATTGACGTTACTTCTAGCTTTAACACCCACCGTATCTCTCTTCACTCTATTGTACATGGTGACCTTGTAATTGAATATGAAGTCGACGATCGTCCAAGTCCAACTTTTATGGGCAGGTAAATCGTCGTAGAATTCACCAGCAAGTTCTTTCAACATTGGCAATTTTGACCAGGCAACAAATGGGAAGTCGTGGTGTTCGTTGTGGTATCCGACGTTCCAAGTGACAAGGTTTAGTAGACCGTAATACGAATACGTTTCCAATGGAGGCGTGTCAACGTACTTTCTGTACGTTTCAGGTGGTGAGAAGATGTAGTGCTCCGAGACAAAATGGCCTGCAGTTGGGTGTAACGAACCTGCCAGAAACGAAGACATTATAAAATATAGTAAGGAATTGGTGGACCAATAGGTAACGACTAAATAATCAACCACAATTTGAACTATCACGTTCAACAAATGAACTAGGGTGAATTTGACCTGCGTTATGAACATTGGTCTTAGAGCGTAAAACAAGATTTGGAAAGTGGCAAAGAAAGCCTTGCCTAGAACGTTGGACAATAAGATGGCTTCAAATTTCGTTGGAATATCGGTGTCGTAGACATCATCACCAAGAAATTTATGATGCAACTGATGATAAGGTTGGAAAGATGCACTGTAAGGGATACCTATAGGCAGGTTGACAATGATTGAAAATAGCCTATTGTGTATAGGCTTCTTGAAACCTAGGTTGTGGCATAATTCATGGATACAGAGGAAGCAGTTTTGGTTACAAGTACCCCCTATAACGTATGCAGTCAGCATGAATTTGAAAGATAACGGTGAGGAGTTTCTTAATAGATAAGCCATTGTGAACTGTAAGCCGACGACAAACAAACTTATATACTTTGTCAAAGGTTCATGTCCAACTAGTTTCGTCACCTGGGGATATTTTTTCATTATCAACTTTCTTCTGATTGTGTGAGGATCCTTCTCGTTGGTCCAGTAGAAATCCAAGGTGGATGAAATGGTGGTATCATCAATAACGGGTGGGGTTGTCTTAACCGTTGTTTTAGCCAGCTTGTGTGTGATTTCAGACATTATGACATGAAATAGAATATAAATAAAATGAAGCTAAGGAAAAGGGAATTAATGAATGAATGAATGGGTGGGGTATAATGTAGTTGGAATAGGAGATCAGGCTATAACTTGTAAGGAATGATGTGTCAAAAAACCCAGAGAATCGAGACCAAAAGAGAGAGAGAGAGAGAGATAAAGAAAGAATATATATAATATATATAATATATATAATAATTATATAATTATATATATTATATCAACGATATGTACCAGCTGAAGAAGCGAAGAAGGTTAAACGAACGTACACCAATAAAAAATCGTAAGATCCAAAGGAGAGAAAAAACTGTCTAGCCCACCCAATTCAAACAAAGCACCGCTTAAGAAACAGCGAATGATGAATAATCCGACACAGCCTCAGTAAATCTGAATAAATAAATAAATAAATAAATAAATAAATAAATAAATTTAAATATTAATACATATATATATATATAGATCGATGAATATAAGTGTATACCTATACGCCAACGACACAAACAGTTGCAACCCCACTCACAGTAAGCTAGAGCAGCTGGCAATTACCAATTACCAATTACCAATTACCAATCTCACTTCCCATGCAAACACACAGACAAACAGTCGAACCATCCCGCTAGCTCACCATCACAGAGAGAGAGCAAAGAAGCCAGCCAGCATGCCTCCCTCCCTTCACAGAATCCTCATAGTTTCCCGGCCGCTACTCTCGAATCCTCGATTCCCCCCAGTCGACGCGTCGAGACCAGAATGGAAACCAGCCTGTGGTAAACGAGCGGAACGAAAGGGAAAAAATCAATTTAATTTAAACTGAAATTACAGTTTATGAAATATATATTATATAATATATTATATAATATATTATTATAATATACTTACAAACACCCTTGCACAACCAAATGAAAAAGCCCGCCCAAAAATTTTTCCACGAATTCTTTGAGCGACGGAAGATCGAATTCGATCAGTTTTCGAATCTGTTTCTTGTCACCGGGCAGACTGGGATTGGGAAGCCTTTGCTTTGCCCGTCGATCTCTGTGAAGTGCACATGTTGTATTCTTGAACTGTTATTTCCATATCATACAGTTAACAATTGCTATCCACCTGTATCATCTCTCAGAGACCTGCATTCCATTTAGATTGAGTAGTCAACTTGCTCCCGTCTACCGACTCTCAAGTAGAAGAACAACGCTTACCCTCATTGCCTCTTTAATTAGACATACGCAATCATCTTTATAGATCAGCTGCCACCTTCATTCAAGTGTCCACATTCATCCCCAGCAGCTACCACTCTCTCTAACTCCACATCTAGTGTAGACAGACATATACATATTATACACCCACACCCACCCACCCCCACACCTCACACTAATTCACTCAAGGAGCGCATCCGAACAAATTTAGCCCCGGCTAATTATTCCCCTCATTTTTCTTTCACATTCAATAAAAAATTATTTCCCCACCCACTTCCTTATTCACAATGCTAGTGACCAACAACTCCAAAAAGCTGCTTTCCAAAAGTGTATTGATGACTTCCAGACTGTCCCTGCTCAAATCTCATCTCAGAACAATGGCTACACAATCCAATGCACAGGAACAACCTGCAGAGGTTGAGTTTCAAATCAAAAATACTGCAAGAATCATTTCTTTGAATAGAGGATCCAAGTTGAATGCTTTGAACACCTCTATGTGCAAAGAGATCACACCAAGATTAATTGAATATGCAAAATCTGATGTGAATAATCTAGTCATCATCAAATCAAATTCTGATAGATCGTTTTGTTCTGGAGGTGACGTTATTCAATGTGCTAAAAACAACTTGGCCTCGAACCCTCAACCTTCAATCGACTTCTTCAAATCAGAATACAGCTTAAATTATTTGTTATCAGTTTATAACAAGCCAATCGTGTCAATTGTCAACGGAATAGTTATGGGTGGTGGTGTTGGCTTATCTGTTCATGGCCCATTTAGAGTTGTCTGTGAGACAACCAGATTTGCCATGCCTGAGACTAACATTGGATTCTTCAGTGATGTTGGTACCTCATTCTGGTTACCTAAATTGGACGGAAACTTGGGTTACTATTTATCTTTGACAGGTGATGAATTGAGTGGCTTGGATACCTTAATTGCAGGTTTCGGTACCCATTACATTCCATCCTCTAAGTTTGACGATCTAATCGAAAGATTATCATCCTTGGAATTGGCAGATCTATCCACAAACAAGAAGGACAAATTATTCAACAATAAATCTCAATTCTATGCTGTCGTCAATGAAACGATCGAAGAATTTACAGAACAGATACCAAAGAATCATAAGTTCAAATTCGATGCTGGACAATTGAAGACAATAGAAAAATGCTTTGACCCTAAATTAAATCAATCTGTTGAAGATGTTATCGAATCCTTGTTGAGAGATGGTTCTGAATTTGCTTTACAAACAGCTAAAAATTTACAATTGAAATCGCCAATTTCTTTGAAATTATGTTGGAAATTATTAACTCAAAATTCACAGGACACCATACAAAACTCTTTGAATACCGAGTTGATCACTGCTTCCAAAATGATGGTTTCCTATAAGGCAAACGATTTCAATGAATACATCTTGAAGAATTTAATCAATAAAAAATCACCAAACCCAGAAGATAAGGTTTTGAAACCACACTACGATACTTTATCCAAAGTTCCAGCTACCTTAATTGATGATTTGACCAACATGGATATTTACAATCCAGATGTCTTACCAACTGCTGTTAGAGCAGACAAGATGATCGACACTTTATCTGCAGTCAAATTGGATACATTCCCTGAGATCAAAAAGTTATTGACCCCTGATTACTCGTTGTATCCTTACTCCATGGGATTGCCAACTCAATCCGAGATTGAACAATTCGTTAAGGGTACGGTGACCGGGGAAGACGAAGGTGTAGCTTCATATGCTACTTTCAAAGGTACATTGAATTACTTTGATGATAAGTATAGATCTAAAAATGGTGTTTACTACAAGGTTGTTGAAGTGTTGAAGAGAAAGACCCAATTGAGTGGTGAAGGTAATGATGTTTTACAATGGGTTGATTGATTAAACTATTAAGAAAACAAATTTTCTTTATTTTTTCTGTTTTCCATTAATTGCACAACTTTTTCCTTTTTTTCCCCTTGTTATTTCTGTATATAGAGAAACCAAATTTCTGTTATTTTTGACAATTATCTAAATGGAGGGAAGAATCGAAGGGGAGTGGATATGTATAGTAAAACTCGATCTATACAAAGAAATGAGAATAAACCTTCAAAGCGACGGCCTGGAATAAAAATGAGCCTCAGAGCTCTCACCCGAATACAAGCTCTAATTCTTAAGCTTCGTTCTTGGTTCACTTTTTTATCTTACTTAACTTTTAGACCAGAAAGTATAATATATATACGATTTAAATATCATTCACACCATCCACTTAATATTATTCAATTTGGATCCAAGGACTCTAAAACAATGGCTCAGCCGGATGCTAACATAACACATCAACAAAAGCCAGGACACCACCCATGGTTCAAGATACCTATCTCTGCAAGAGTAAACCTAATAATCACAGACACGGGAGACAAGTTCTACCAATACACACAGACGAATTCCTCATCTTGGCAACTTCCCGACTCATACGAAACTGAAATTGACTACGTTAACCAAAACAAATCCTTGATTTTGATACTCATTGCCTGTGTCAGAGGGTTAGATCTCGAGAGGGTGTCTGAAGGAAAGAGTTTGAAATTGGCGTTGAATTCCTTTGTATACGGTAGTAAATCAAACGAGAACGAGAATGTAGACGATGGGGATACGTCACAGCAACTTAAAACGCCAATTATGATTACTGATCGAGAACCAGATGAATCTTTGGGGAGTTCACACGAAGGACATGACCAGCGCAATAATGACAATGACGTTGATGTCGAATCGTCTGACCCCGAAATTGGTTCTCATGAAGAAGAAGAAGAAGATGATGAAGGGGACACCAAAATACACGACGCTGAAAAACAAACAGATTTGCAATCCACTGGAATATCGTTAAATTATTATTCATCGGACTCAGACTCAGACTCCGATTCAAATGATCTCGATGCGAATCACGAAGACAAAGATATGGGAACCGATCCAGGACATCATGACAACCTTATCCAAGAAGAAGGTGAAGGAGAAAACTATGCTAATCAACCGTCCGACTCCTCGGATGAGTCCGATGAACCTGCTGGACAACTACAACTATCCGACATATCAGACACTGAACAACAAGAAGAAAGTAACGAACTACAACACGAATCTGATAACGAAATATCAGACGATTTACTGCATCGCAACTTCTTCCATCTTTTAAGCACGCTTCAAATCGACCCATACTCGACTTTTGAACTCGAATCTCAAGCATTCTTAACTCACCCGGCTTACCTTGCAATAGACCCTAAGACCAACCTTCCATTAGAGATAAGACGAGCCATTAAAACCACAGAAACAGATTCTCGTGTTGCTTTGTTCGAGTACTGGTGCCACTTACAAGCTCAGCAGGGCATCGGTACATCTGTATCCAAATCAACCGAGTATCCTTCAGATGAAGAGGAGGAAGAGCAATCCGAAGGCATAAATGACAAAGAGAAAGGTCAAAGACATTTGGAAGGCGAAGAGGAAGATGAACAAAAAACAGAAGAAATGGTGTATGTAGCATACTTGAAATACCTCCACTCTCAAAATAAAATTAAAGAGAAATTCTACACAGATTTCAAACGTCACAACAGAAATTCACCCGAATTCAAATCCTCTACACTATCAGACAACTCAAAACAATCCATTTTCAAAAAATACATCAAGTTTATTAAACTGAAAGCTCCAGATTCAAGGGTTGAATTTGTGGTGGGATTATTCAAAAACAACAAAAAACTGAACCAAGCTGCAACATCCTTAAAACAACAACAACTTCTGCAAGACGACGACCTCCACCATTCCAAGACAATACTAAACTCCCGTGGAATTTTGTCGAGACTCCAACAGGAATCAGGGATTCCTCTTGCTGATTCCATTACGGAGTGGCTGTTTCTTAACGAAGAAGAAAAACAACAGGCAATCGACTTACTTTTTTTGACTGAGGACTCTTAATTATGCGGCGCATATATGTAATAATAATAACGCTAAGTTTGGGGGGTAATCACATTCATTGTAAAACTATGAATTAATATCGGCAACATTGATCTTAAATCAATCCAGCATCAGACATTATATGACAAAGATGATAATATATTAAACAGGAAAAGCAAATAAATGGTAAACAAGAAAAAAAAATAAGATAAATACAAATAGCAAAGAAACAATTAAAAGAAAAAAAAAGAAAAAAGCACACAACAACCGACAAGTAATATATAAAACCAGTAAGAAAAACTAAACCACGCATTCAGCACTAACAGTGCGAAGTAATGAACAATGTCAAGTAAGGAATGAAAAATCAAAAAAAAAGAAAAATCTTAATGTACAGGTTACAAACTCAAAGGATACGAAAGATAAGCAAATTGTAACAAAAATCTTTCCTTTTTTCAACAACCCAGTAGCGAATTTTTAGGGAACGTGTAACCAGCTTCTTCCCAAGTAGTAAGGTTGTTATTTTCATAGGCATTCAAATGGCTCTGAATATAGTCGTAAGTTGGATAATCTTCAGGATCACAAGTTAGTGACACAGAATCATTAGGTTGATAAATTCTAATATAATCAACAGACATGGTCACAGGGAAATCAATTGATGGCCAATCAATATAAGCCCAATTGTTTGAAATACCCAAATTTAAAATCATTGACATTGGCTCCTTAGAAATTCTTCTCCATCCAATGTTACCATTTGGCGCCAAAGCATTTGCATACACGGTGAAAGTTGGCTCATCTCCCACAAACCATCTACAATAACCATCAGTGTCGTCATTCAGATATTCGTATGCGTACTTTTGAAATCTATGTAAACCATCCTTACCATATTCGTACCATGTTGTATTCAGTGTTGTAATTCCCGACACTGCCTGTTGGAATGGACCTCCTGCATAGGTATTCATCGTTGTAACCGAGTGATTGTGAACTTCAATAAATTTGTAATCTGGCATGTACCAAATATCAAAAGGTGCAATTTGCATGGACTGAGATGCAACACCACATTTAATAGTGGTATCAACTTCAGCTTCAATGACATCGATTTCTGGTGAACCCCTACCGATACCTCTATTTGGATGTTCTTCACCTTCACAGGTGCAAGAATTTAATCTTTGACCAGGTAAATACGAAATACCATCTGGAGAAGATTGGTTGGCAGTAATACCAGCATCACATTCTTCGTAGGAATAAGGCCAAACACCTTCGGTGGTTGCCATGTAACCAGGTCTAGCTAGATTACCCATCGACCACAGGCCTGGCCACAATCCACTGACGTTACCGAAATTTGGCAATCTAGCACTTGACTCCATAATACCTTGAGTGAAACACATTCTATTCCATGAATGTAACATACCAGATCTATAAAACAAGTTGTGATTCTTATAGGCATCCATACGCATGGTGACTGTGCCGTTAGCGGTAATAACTGCATCAGGATCATACCACTCTAAATCTTTAGTGGCGGCATAATTAAAGTTTGGAGCGTACCAAAATTGATCATCACCTTCGTAGAAAGTTCTACCTTCAGCGTTGAATTCATCACTGAAGACCAACTTCCATAAAGAACCATCTTTGGCTGTTCTGGTGTAAGCAGATGCAGGAGTATCTGGGTCAATCAAATTCGTTCTAATTGCACTTAACTGAGGATAAACGTAATCGGTCAACTGAGTATAAGTATCATAATAGACGGCAGAAGATGATTTATCCACGACACCGGTATAAGTAACAGCAGGTAAAACAACAAACAATGCCAACAATCCCAGACCTAAAACCAGACATCCAATCAAAGCAGAAATAGATCTAGTATCCATTGCTTTTAGATCGTTTTTAAATCTGTGTTTTTCGTACTGTGCATCGGCAATAGGATCTGGATTATGTAAATAATCATCGTCCTCCTTTTCATCTATATGTAGCGGAAAAGATGATGCAGGGTAACCACCAAATGGTGAAAAATCTGTATCAAAAAGGAAAGGGTTCGAAGATTTATCACTTTGAGAAGAAGAATCACTGTACCTTTTGCCATGTAACAAACTAGTTTTAGAACCAACAGATTGCATGGAAACCACTCTGGATCCAGTTAACCCTTGAGGGTATCTGTCATAATCTGGAGTAGCGCTGTTTAGGTTGTTCGAAGAAGCAAATGGGTTTAAAATTGATGATGAGGAGTTTTGGTAACTCGAGCTGTAGTTAATGATACCATCATTTTTTTTGGATCCAGAGTTTGAAGATGATTCCTCAAAACTCTGCATTTCATATTCTTGATTGAAAGGGTCATTTGCAGAAGATGACCCTTCAGAAGAGTTTGAGTTAGATTCTATATGAGGAGAAGCGGAAGTCAAATTTCTGGCAGCCATGTTGATCAGGAAGTGTAGAGAGAGAATGTGATACAAATGATCAATAATCGGGGTGCAAAAATGTGCCTATGAAATCAACAAAAATGGAAAGTAAAAAGAGAGAAAGAGAGAAACCAAGGTGAATGATTGAATTGCAAGAGAGTGTTCAAGGGAAGTAAGTAAATATACGGATGTATATATATGTATGCGGGTCGGATCTATGTGATTATTATGTGTACGAGCTTTTCTGCCGTAAGCGTTCTGGTTGGTGCCCTGTCTGCTTGTCAGATTCCTTGTTTTCCACTGGTAAATAATTCCAGGTTCGATAAAGAGATAGATAGATATATCGTGAATGAATGAATGAATGAATGAATGGGTGCCAGCAAGCCAAAGCAAGAAAGAAAGAAAACAAGGCCTCCGACCGACACACAAAAATTACAAATGACAGATTACATAATCAACAAAAGGCTGCGCCTGTCGCCGTTTTTTCTTTCTTTCTTTGTGAGCGCGTCGGTTTGCTTTGCTTTTAGCTGCTGCTGCTATTTATAAATCTTACTCGCTGGTTATCACGTGATGATATATACAATTATCTATACCTATGTATATCCTATTTATCTATATCTATATCTATATGTACAATTAATTTGCTCTACTACTCTACTGCTTCTTGCTCTCCAGCTCCTCCACTTTCCCCTGGTCAGTGGCATAGTTCAACAGCGAGAACCCTAGAACAGCGAACAAGATCGAGCTGCTCATGATCTTGAAGATCAACTCGGGAAGGTTCAACGCCTGCTGGTTTCTTGGACCCCAGTCTCCGTATGAGATGTAGTATATCGCCTGCTTCTCCGCCTTAGTTAGGAAATTCCACCCAAATTGTTGCTTCACATTCAAATAATTGATTATATCCAACTGATCCTCGCCAGATAGCTTCAACCACCGGGATGGGAGGTTCGTCACATCCATGGTGTATTCCTCGTCCTCCACATCAACAACATCATTCAAAGCACTAGTCATAGACTTTGCAGTGGTGATATCTGATGCGCTCTTTAAATTCGTAGAGTACAACCTGCTGGTGATGTGGCAAGGCTTAATGGCCATTTGCTTTGTGCATCGAGTTCTCATAGCTGTTGTTGCTCCCGAACTTTGTCCGATTTTTATTATCACGCTTCTAAGCATCTTTTCTCTTGGTAACCGAAAGTGTTTATATATAGTCTTAAACAGATCTGATTTACCCAGATTTGCAAGACTAGTTGGCAGACAAGAAACATTGTACAACCAATAAAAATGAAGACCGTCTTGAGAAATCTACAGGAAAAAGAAAGCGACGATTCAAAACCTAATATATTATATAAGCATGCGAGGTGAAGTCCATCTATATACATGTTTTGCCTTAGTTTAACATGAAGTTTTGCAATTATTACAATTAATTATGGACAAAAATACACAGAAATATGACTTAAGTTCAGAAATAATAAAATAACTATTAAATATGCTGTTTTAAAAATTACAAGATAATTATGATCGTTGTTGTTGCTTTGAGAAGTTAGGATCTTTTTGACCAAGAAATCACCCAGCATAGGTAAATAGTAATGCCACCCAAAAAGATTCCCCCAGAAAATAAACCGAACGGTAAAGTCAAACAGTAGTTTGTGAACAGGGTATTTGCACGTTCTTTCACTATAGTACAAGAATGATCGAATCTTATAGCATAGAATATTCCAAATATCATGGACCCAAAAGAAGGTGCACTCAAAAATAAACCCCAAGTGGACCCCAGAATATCGACCCCCCAAATCATAGCAACCACATTTGGTAAGATGGTATAAGTTGATCCGGTACCTGCTCCACATAAACACGTTATTATATTCAAGTACTCGAAATTGACGGCAATCATGGCAAATGCAGTAAACACCATTCCTATACATACCATCAACAGTTGCACCGAACGGTATGTATCGTTGAAATAATCGGATATCATACCGAAAGTTAGCCTAACTATTGTGGATGATGTACTGAAGATAATCACCTGTGTGGAAACATTGTTCCGTTCGGGATGTCCAACAACCATGGACAATGAACCCATGTTTGCCATATAAAGATCAATGACACCACCAATCATCAGTAATGAAATGTACGTGAGTTTCATCGTTGGATCTTTCAAAAATTGCTTGTATTTATACTCTTGGCTCTTCAATTCATCAGAGGTCTCTGCATTGCTGACAACTGGAAGTAACAATGGGGAAAACTCGGTTGGCTCATGCAGTTTAGAATCTTCATTTGAAATAGACTCTTCCTTTTCGATGGTAGAAATACATGATGCAATCCAATTGAATATACTGGAAAAGAAGTATAACCCCGCTAGAAATAGAAAAGTGTTGTGAATATTCAGACCTCCTCCATCTCTATTTTTAAAAAATTGTAATTTGAAAGCAAACGAATATAAAACAGAAGAGACTCCATACAATGTAACAGGCAAAGATATACTCAAACCTTTCCTGTCTGGGTATATCTTAGCACACGTGAGCAATGAAGCGAAATATGCGCTGGAGGTTGCTGTTCCAATAGCAAAGAATGCAAAAGCCATCAATATGAAATTCCATTGGTATTCAAATATAGCGGTAGCCAACAAGTAACCGGGAACCAGAACCAGATTAACAACAGAGAGTAATACCAGCCCATAAGTATCAGCAACGTAACCTAAAAATGGCAAGGTTAAATACAAACCAACGGACATTGCACCAGCAATGATGTTAATTTTGAATTGATCATAACCTAATACTTTAATGAATTCTGGCGTAAACATGGAAAACGTTGCCACGGATGCATCAACCAAACATGTCAGTAAAGACACGACGAAGGACCAGACTCTGATTTGTTCATGGGTGAAATGTTTCTTTAAGTACTGTCTAATGTATAATGTCAAAGCATCTTCGATTCTGGAAATAGAGGCCATTTGCCTTGGTGATGGTTTACAAAAACAGGTAGAGTGGGCTTACTGAATATCGCACCTTTCAGCCTCCTCTTTGTTGCTATCGATTTCACTATATACCAAACAAACAAATCAAAAAGAGAAGAGAAGAAAAGAAAAAGAAAGAGAAAAACAAAAACACGAAAAGATTCAAAACAGATCAAAAGTAGGTGCCTGGATACTTAAAGATTTGTACGAGTCTCCTTTCATGCAATTGCGTTTTGCTGATGGTTACTTATTTTCCGCCAACGGCAGACACCCGAACAAGAAGAACAGGAAGATAACAAACTTAATCTCGCTCGGAGATCTGCCCTGCAGCTGGCAACACGGAAATTTGCGAGCTGCTGCCCGTCTCTCTCTCGAGTCTTCTACGCACGTCCCTTGTACAACATCCCACACTACCTAGTTTAGCGATAACTATGCATCGTACCAGTTGTCGACCCCCAGGAAGGAACCTGAACCCAGGGATAAGTTGATTCAGCTCGCCTGTACTAGCAGAAAGACCAAAACAATGATAACGGAATCGTTGATCCAGTCGGACAAACAAAGCGAAAAAAACCGTTTTCTCACAATGGATGGAGCGGACATCCGCTCCACCAGTTGCCTCCGCCCGAGATTCACCGCACACAGAGCGTCTGGGTGGATGGGTGTGTGGGTTACAGTGTACGTACGATTGATTCGATGAATTAATTAATGATGAATAGTTATAAAGAATATATATAGGTATACTTTTAACGAATGCATTTTTTCTTATCAAATTTAAACTATCTATAATACATGACATGCCCCTCTTTCTGCTTCCTCGAAACCTATTTCATTCTTCTTGACCAATCTAATCTCCAACACAAAAACATGATGATTCCACTGATAAAAAGACCGATAGAAAAGAAACCAAAAGTAAAACTCAAACAATATCCGTCAAACCACGGACTAATGAAATCGTTGATTCTTGCATCACAATATCGATCAAATTCAAAAGCATAGAACAATCCAAACGTAATCGATCCAAATGCAGGTGCACTCAAAAACAACCCCCACGTGGAACCTAGAATGTCCACACCCCAGATACTTGCCACTAGCGTTGGCAACAACGTGAACATCGAACCGTAACCAACTCCACACATAGCTGTGATCACACTAAAATTACCAAAGTCTATTGCAACCAAAGTATAGGTCACAGTTGAAATAGCGACCGAAATTAATATTAAAGTGACGGTTCCTTTAGCACTATTCAGATAATCGCTTAAGAACGCAACAACCAATCTTGTAATGGTGGAGAATAAACTGAACACGCTAACTTGATATCCAACATCGTTCGAAGGGTTCGAACCCACAGTCTGAGTTAACGAACCAAGATTAGTCACAAATAGCTCCAATAACCCACCAAGCAGGAAAAAACTTATGTAGAAAAATTTCATCGTTGGATCGTTAATGAATTTTTTGAATTGAATCTCATGAGTGGTTGGCTCCATAAATGTTCCAGTAATCAAAGGTGAGTCTTCACGAGGCTGATCCCCACTATCGGTTGTATCATCACTAGACTTACTAAACAAAATCTCCTTTTCAATGGTGACAACACACGATGCAACCCAGTTAAACAAACCAGCCAAGAAATACATCACACTCAACGATGTAAAAATCATATGGACCTTCATCTCACCTTGATCATCCTTAAAAAATGACAGCTTGAACAACGAGGACAGCAGTAACGATGACATACCAAAACATGAAACTGGTAACGAAATACTCAACGCCTTCCGTTCGGGATATATTTTAGCACAGGTCAACAAAGAACAAAAATATGCAGCTGAAGTACCACAACCAATCAACAAAAATGCAATTGACATGTATATGTAACTCCATCCACGATCATATGTAGCTGTGGCTAATAGATACCCTGGACACAAAATCATTCCAGTTAACGCGAGTAAAACAGGACCATGAGAATCCGACATGTAGCCTAGAAATGGAAGTGATAAATATAATCCAACAGACATCAACCCTCCTATGATGTTGATATCCATTTGAGAGTAATGCAATTTTTCGATAAACAGCGATGTAAACATGGAGAATGTGACAACGGATGCATAGAATAGACATGCAACTAACGATACAGCAAAGGAAAACCTACGAATAGTTTCCCTGCTGAAGTGAACCGTAAGGTAACTCCTTATATGCGACGTTAATGCGTTTTCGATTTGGGAAAGTTTCGTCATGCTGTGGATCTATAGAGCGGTATATGAGAAGAGGTTGTGTTGAACAAATGCAGGAGAAAAAGCAAAGCAAAGCAAAGACCTAAAAAGACAAAAAAACACACACAGTACTGGGTCAGGCACTCAAGAAAGAAGAATTAAAGTCAATAGATCGGATAGATCTAAACAAAATAGTCAAATAAATGAAAATGAGCAAAGACTCCAAGGCTGCTTTCTCCACAATCACACAATCAAAAAGAGTCAGACGTTGGAGGCTTCGAACTTCGATTCTGCCGAAGGGTCGTGCACCGCGAAAGTGCTCCTGCCCTTTTTCTTTTTACCCTCCTTACTGCCTCCTTTAATATATATATAATCCTTTGTACTTCCCGTAAGCGTATATAAAATGTATATGCTAGTTAGAAATATATTATTGTTCGCTTTTACACGATATATCTGTTTTGTCGAGTACATAATCGTGAAACAATCTTGACCAGGTTATTGTTTCGCAATATCCCGTTTTTTCTCTTTTGGCTTCCTCATCACCCTCTTCTTCTTCCCGTTTAGCAAGACCTTCTCCCGGCAAGTACTTGAAACTTGGAAAGATAATTTGAGAATAATGTGATGATCGTGATGTGGCCATCTTAGATACCTTGTACTTGTTCAAACGCATGTTTCTTTCAATATCAGAAATGCTAAATGGGATTTCAACAGCCACTTCTTCTTCTCCATTTTCTTCGTTTTCTTTACACAATGTAACATTTTTGTACTTATCTTTGTTTGGATACAATGCAGGATCGGTCACTTGAATTCTGAATGCCTTAAATGGATCATTGACAACGTTTGTTGCTTTGCTTGGAGCATTGTAGTCCAATCTGGTAAAATTTTCAAAGATTGAAAACTTAGAAAATTGAGGCTGTAAAAGAGCGGAAGCTAGTCCTCGTTTATTTTTGATGTTGTTTTTATTTCTATTAAAAATATTAGTTGAAACTCCGTTATAGTTCAAATTACCGTCAATAAATGTAGGAACTACATCGATGAAATCCCCAGAATCGCCGATTTTTACACAAATGCTATTGTGCTGTTTGTTAACGGAACAAAAAATTGAGTGTACCAAGTTGAAAGAACCCAATGATTTTAACCATGTCTTTGCTAAGATATCAAAAAATTTATTCTTAGAGTCGATTTTGTTTTCTTCCTCAAAAAACATTATTAAAATAGGTTCTAGGAAGTTCACCTTTACTTCATTGTTATAGAATAAAATCTCTTCTTGTTTGATTGCAGTTTCAAGATATGAGGATTTCGTCAATCGAAATATATCACCATTTGCTTTTAAATACGAAGTTGGTATGAGTAAGATGTAGTCAAGTAATCGAAAACCTTTAGAGATGTTGAATGGAATTGAAGCTAATAATGATTCTTTGTTCAACTCAACTGGTGCCTGCGTATTGAATAAAAACATTGCTCTTGTCTTAACAGGAAGAACCAGTGGTTCCTTTTCATGAAGTTCCTTTGCTAAATATGTAATATCCAAATTCTTAGAATGTTGCCCAGTTTTGACCATACCCAGTTCATGCATCTTTTCTTTAGTCAAACTACCTCTAGTCATGAGTATTCCGCTTGTTGTACCCACTTCAAATGATGGATTGAATGACTGTAGCTCCTTAGAATAAATTTCCAAATTAGTGTCCTCTAGATGCCGATTAAGCAATAGACTATGATGGTTAGTGTACTGTGAAGCCTTTGAATGAACCTCTAATTTTTTCTCTCTTTTCGTATCGCTATACAAGCCCGAGAGTTTAGGAGGAATGAATGCTCCCTCAATCACTCCTCCGAGGAGCAGTAAAAATATTAGTTTTTTCATTAATCAAAAAGGATTTAGAATTTGTGTTTTAAATTGTGAAGATTTATGGTTGAATCAGGAGTAGATTATAGATCGTATTAGACGGATAAAGATCAAGGCGCTAAAAATCAAATGAGGGAGCAGCAGACCGAATTTATAGATCATGCATATATAAATCGATCTCGATTTTGAAGCCGCACAGAAAAACACACCAGGCCAGCTGTTATTTATATACTATGAGAAGTTTCCCCAATTCTTTGAAACTCAGTATCAGGGCAAAATACCTCTCGAGTTGACTCTTCACAGTTAGCTGGCGAAACATTGGAGAAATGTGCTACAACACGAGAGACTATATAAGCGTTAGTCGGGCTCACCGGTGTAGAGAGGTAAAACAGCACCGCCTTTTTATTCAACAAATTACTTCCACCATGGCTCGTAAGCCCAAACCTAGATAGCCTGACGTTTTTGACTCTCATGTTTACTTCACTAATTGTACATTAAGGATATATATCTCTCTATCTAGCCAATTCGTACGTTATCCACTGTATATCCTAGCGATAAACATCAAGCATGACGTCCACTAGACTATATAGACAGGGAAGCAATATCCTTGGCTCGATTGCTTCTTCCAAAAGGATGTTTTCATCTGTTCCTCACTTGATGGAACAGTCAAGGACCACTCACTTTGGTTTCAAAACTGTTCTTGAAGAAGAAAAGGAAAAAATGGTTCGTGGAGTATTTTCCTCGGTTGCATCTAATTATGATGTTATGAATGACGTTATGTCTATGGGAATCCACAGATTATGGAAGAAACACTTGATTGAAAAATTGGATTGTGGCATGAGACCAAACTCTACTGAGCCTTTGAACTTCTTGGACGTTGCCGGTGGAACCGGTGATATTGCCTTTGGATTATTGGATCATGCTAGATTGAAGTACGGTGATAATTCAAGTACCATGACCGTTGCAGACATTAACCCAGACATGCTACGTGAAGGGGCTAAGAGATGTTTGAGCACACCATACGCTAACTCTCCTAGAATTAACTTCATCGAGCAAAACGGACAAACCATGGATGCCATTCCAGATAATTCTAAGGATGTTTATACCATTGCCTTTGGTATTAGAAACTTCACCGATATTCAAGCAGGTTTGAATACCGCTTACAGAGTGTTGAAACCTGGTGGAATTTTCGCCTGTTTGGAATTCTCTCAAGTCGATAACCAAGCATTGGATTACATCTACCAAGCTTACTCTTTCTCATTATTACCATTAATGGGTCAATTGATTGCTAATGATAGAGATTCTTATCAATATTTGGTTGAAAGTATCAGAAAATTCCCAAACCAAGAATCATTCGCTAATATGATTAGAAAAGCTGGATTCTACGTTCCAGGTAAAGGTTACGAAAACTTAACTTTTGGTGTTGCTGCTATCCACATTGGTGTCAAGTTGTAATAGAACCTAGCTAGCTGTAGTATAGCTACTTTTTGATGCTGCTGACGCATGCGATCATGTTTTTTTTTCTCTTCTTTTCCTGTATATATAATAATACATAACGAATGTTTCAAAAAGCATACATCACTGTTTGCTACATGTTTTATCTGGTCTAAGCTTGCTTGTTTCACCAACTGAGTTAACTCACAGGAATTGGTAAGCTAATTGCTACCCATCTCCTTGTAGAAACCCCAAAAAAGGTTCCACGGGCTGCTTAACCAGACACCTCGATCCTGCAATTTTTTTTTCCATCGCGGGAGCTTCTCACGCTGCTGCTTGGGTGAGTGGCCCTTCGAGGATATAAGTACGCTGCTGGCCACCACTTTGTTCTTCATTCACTACTTTTGTTATTTTCTCCTTTCTTTATCCTTATGCAAGGGCATTACGTGTATCAGTGAGGATTCGTCCGAGATCATGTTTTTGCTGGTTGAAAACTTTCAACTCGACTGCTCTCCTGTGAACTCGGCTTTGTCTATGGTCACTTGAGGAATTTTTGGACCACCACTTTTACTCTTTGTTGTACCTAAGCAGCAATTCCATCTAGACTGTGTCTTTGTGCAAGTTTTAATGATGGATATATATATATATATTTATTTGAATTACAGTCCTACAATTGCAGGCCTGTTCATTGCTTTTTCGCACTATCTCAGCATGATCAATCAAGGAAACAGAATGCTGTATTAGTTGCTAGCTCGTTTTGTTAAAAGAAAGCTACAAAAGACACAATGTAAGTTAGAACGTATATAGACTAGTACTCTGTTTACTCAACCGAAGTAGCGGGTATCATTGCGTCTTTACAAGATGATTGAAAAAATGATGTTTCATCCCCTCCGCCTGGCACGTTTGGTGAGATAAGAGTTCTCATCCGATGAACCCCAACATGCAGATGTACCTCGCATGCGATTTCACTGCTGTAGTAACCCACTGTAAGACACCACCTTTAGTCAGATCCTGTCAACCAAGGTATAAAACTCTTAAAAAGACAAGCAGTTGGAATGTTCGCCCGTTATAAACCCGTCTCTCGCACCCGCACGACCAGCTCGAATCTTGCTTGCATGGTGAAAAAAAAGAGAACAGAGAACTTGCAAGTTCCAAAACTTATTCAAGGTAGATTATGAATAATATTCCTCTTTCACAGTATACTAGCAACTTACAACCACAATAAAATCACAATGTTCAAAAAGTTCACAAAAGATGATGTTCACACGCGTTCAAATGTGAAGTCTTCTATTCAAAGGGCTTTAAAGTCTAAACTAGTTGCACAATATCCAAAACTAGAAGCAACCATCGACGACATTCTTCCGAAAAAATCCCAATTGATGCTTTATAAATGTGAAGATAAAATCCAGTTGTACTTGGTAGACAATGAGGTCATTTTCTTTCAACAGTTTGATGAGCTAATACCTTCCTTAAAACTGGTTCACAAGTATCCAGATGCCTTTCCAAGCGTTCAAGTTGACAGAGGTGCTATCAAATTCGTCTTGTCAGGTGCCAACATCATGTGCCCTGGTTTGACTTCTGCAGGTGCAAAATTACCTGATGAGCCATTGGCAAAAGATACCACCGTTGTGATCTATGCAGAAGGTAAACAACATGCCATGGCTATCGGTAAATTGTTGATGAGTACAGAGGAAATCAAGTCGGTTAACAAAGGTGCTGGTATCGAGTTATTCCATCATTTGGGTGACGGTTTATGGAACTTCCAAGAATGATTTATGCTCAATCCTTTAATGCCTTTTGCTTTTCTTTTTTTCATATGTTTCTTTTCATCTAATTTACTGTTTCTCCTTTTTCACTTTAGATTTTCTTTCATGTTTCTTTCAAAGACCTGTTTTATTTCATTTCGATTAACTTGTTAATTAATCTAATATTGCGATGATGTATGTTTACAATATATTCCAGTAAGATCGATTTCCGACTACAACTTCGTGGCCAGTAAGACTTCAACCGAGTTTTGACTTGGCTACCGGAGGGCGTGCGATAGCGTGGGGCGTCTCGCTGGAGGAACGTAGCTCAGTGGCACTTTATGGCGTGCGCAATGTCTTTATTACTCGTATGGAAAGTAGCTGTTTTGAACAGGAAGTTTAACAAACAATTAGAGTATCATTTATAGATAGACCAGACTTTGAGAATGGGTGATGATCATGAATGCTACGGTATAGTGGTTGATTCGGGATCGTCTGGTTCCCGGCTTCAGATTTACAAATGGGATGATCCGTCCTACTTACAACAGAATTCGAAAGACCCACATCAGCTTCGTTCTCTACCCAAAATTATACAGGAAGAGAGCTGGAGTTATAAGATGACACCAGGGTTGTCCAAGTTTGCCGACAACCCTGATGATGTTTGGGATGACCACTTTAAACACCTCATAGAGTATGCACATAAGATAATCCCTGAGAGCAAGATCCCACAAACTCCGATATTTGTCCAAGCTACCGCAGGCATGAGGCTGGTACCAGAAGCCAAAAGAAACAAAGTCTTGGAGGAAGTTTGTAAATCCATTAAACAGCATAGCAACTTTGTCATTTCCAGTTGTGAAGAACAGATCCAGGTAATTGATGGGGAACTGGAAGGATTGTATGGTTGGATTGGGTTGAATTATTTGAAAGGAAAATTGAACAATTATGATTCATCACTACCCATAACGGATCATGATTCGTATGGATTCATGGATATGGGTGGTGCATCGACGCAGATTTCTTTCGTTCCTTCTAATGCTAAAGAGTTACAGAAACACAAGGACGATTTGTACGAGGTGAAGTTAAGGAACATCAACGGTGAGGTTCAAAACTGGCCAATTTTTGTTTCTACCTGGTTAGGTTTTGGTGCTAATGAAGCTCGTAGGAGACATTTAAAGAATATGATTCTATCATTACCTGAAGGAGTGAACTATGATATGAATGGAGATTCAACCTATGACTTGGTGGATCCATGCTCTCCAAAAGGAATGAAGATTGAGCAAAAGTTGAACGGTATAGAGTACGAGATAACCGGATCCGGTGATTACAAGACTTGTCTAAGATATATCTATCCATTGTTATTGAAGCACTTACCATGCAAAGAGGAACCTTGTTTGTTCAATGGTGTACATGCTCCAACAATCGATTTTAGAAGGGATAAGTTTGTTGGAGTCAGTGAATATTGGTATACAGCAAATGACGTGTTCCATATGGGTGGAGAATACAATTTTTTGAAATTTGAAGAAAGATTAAAAGAATTTTGTGAGTTGGATTGGAAAACAATCGAATCAAATTTTGACAATGGAATATATGGTAAGAATATACAGATGCCACTATTGCAAGATTCATGTTTTAAAGCAAGTTGGGTCGTCAATGTTTTACACGAAGGATTTGAATTGCCTAGAATTGGATTTGAAACAGATGAACTTACAGAGGATGAAATAAAACAGTTGAATAAAGAGGACGACCAAAATCACATCCCATTTCAAAGCGCAAATTTAATAGATGGTGCTGAACTATCTTGGACACTAGGTAAGATCGTCCTTTACGCCTCATCCCAGGTGCCGTACACTGAAGGTGATGCAGTCGGAGTTATTGCTAGTGATTCAAATCAATACATCACTTCATCATCGGTACTTTTAAATAATAGCAAGAATAGCATTAAGATCGAAGAGAAGGAAAGTGACACTATAACTGGAAACGTTTTATTCATTGCCCTATCGCTTTTTTTATTTGGAATGGTTGGATACGCCCTGTACACTAAAAAGGGTTCATCTAGATCATTCCTTACCAACAGACATTTAGTTCCAGTGATCGTCAAGAAGATCATTTCACCAATAGATCATACCTACCATAAGTTGAAGAACATCTTGCTAAATTTATATTACTCCAACGTTGCATCGAACGAGGATTCTATAATTTACAATGAAACCCAGTCGAATATCTACTTAGAGGAAGGACAAGGACAACCCAGAATGAATTCTTTCAAGAGCCTGTCTACACTCAGAACTAGATCGACTTTGAATTTACAAGAACCTTCAAATCAAGAACAACAACAACAACAACCTCCATTAAACCACTCAGTTTCCCATGCCTCAATTTTTTCACCTAGTTTGTCCGGAAGCTCAATGCATCTGAATTTTGAAGGTCGACATCAGAGTATCTCCTCTCTTGGGAATTTTGACTTCATGGGTAAGAAGTACAACAAGTATGTCAATGCCTCGAATTCTTCTATAAATGGGATGCATCAAAATCACGCTGGTAGTAGTTCTCACCTGGATTTGAAATCATTTATCAAAGGAAAGTCTAGTGATTAAATGCTACATTTAACTATTTTATCTTATTTATTATTTTTTTTATATATATATAGATGATGTTTCATTTTTGTTTTTAGTTAGTATAACAATGCTTGATATTTGATATATATGGCTTGTTTTCTTAATATCGGATCCCCTTTACTTTTAAAAAGACATTACGTAATTGCGAACATTATGATTCAAAAAAGTCGTGCATCAGCAAATCAGAAAATATTTGAAATTTTTTTTGTTACAAAATCTTTTTTTTTCTTTTAAAATTTAATTTTTCAAATGTATGATAGTTTACTATGATCATATTATCAATTAAATCAAAGTAGAACTTAAAACACAGGGAACACATACATAATGAGAGTTAGAAAGCCAACATCAAAGAGAGTGTCCACTCGTATGAGAGAAGGTATTAAAAAGAAGGCATCTGCCCAACGTAGAAAAGAGAAGAAACAGTCGAAGAAAGATGTTACTTGGAAGTCCAAGAACAAGAAAGATATCGGCATACCTTCAAGCTTCCCATACAAAGACAGATTAATTTCTCAAATAGAAGAAACAAAAAGACGAGAGACAGAAGAGCGTGAAAGAAAGAGGGCTGAAAAGAGAGCGTTGGCTCAACAAGGTCGTGGTGACGACATGATGGAGTCTGACGATGATGATGAAGACGAAGAACAAGAGAAAGGTAATGGTTTAGCAGCGTTATTAGAATCTGCACAAATGGCAGCTAAGAGTTATGCAGGCGACGATGCTGAAGATAGTGATATGGATGAAGATGAAGATGACGAGGAATTAGAAGTTGTTGATTATGACGTTTCACTAAGCGATAGCGAAGAGGTTCAAACTGAACAAGATAAATCCAGAAAACAATACGACAAGATTTTCAAAGCTGTGGTTGATGCCTCAGATGTTGTGTTGTACGTCATGGATGCAAGAGATCCAGCTGGTACAAGATCTAAAAAAATTGAAGAAGCTGTGTTACAAAATCCAAACAAGAGATTAATTTTAATTTTGAACAAAGTTGATTTGATTCCAGAGAATGTTTTAAAGCAATGGTTAGATTTCTTACAATCATCGTTCCCAACCATACCATTGAAGGCTTCAAACGGTGCTTCGAACTCCACCACGTTTAACAAAAAATTAACCCAGAGTGCATCGGCCTCTGCATTATTGCAAGCTTTGAAAACCTACTCACAGAAATCTAATTTGAAGAGAGCCATCGTTGTTGGTGTGATAGGTTATCCGAACGTTGGTAAGTCATCCATTATCAATGCATTAACTGCTAAACATAACAATGGATCCTCTAGAGCTTGTCCAGTTGGGAACCAAGCTGGTGTGACAACTTCTTTAAGAGAAGTGAAGGTGGATAACAAGTTAAAGATTTTGGATTCTCCAGGTATAGTGTTTCCAGATAATTCCGGTAAGAACAAACAAAAGAGTAAGACACAGCTGGATGCCGAATTGATGCTATTGAATGCATTGCCACCAAAGCAAATCACAGATCCAGTGCCAGCGATTACTCTATTGGTCAAAAGATTAGCTAAATCTAACGAAATGGCCGAGTCTTTCAAGAAACTATATCAGTTACCTGCACTACCTTCCAACGATGTTCACGAATTTACCAAACAGATATTAATCCATATTGCTAGAAAGCAAGGCCGTTTAGGTAAAGGAGGTATTCCAAACTTGCACGGTGCAGGTTTGACAATCTTAAACGATTGGAGAGATGGTAAGATTGTTGGATGGACGTTACCAAAGAATTCAAAAGCACAGGTTTCAGCTGAACAAGAACAACAACGTGCAGATGACAAGAGAAGTGGAACCCCTGCGAACGTGATTCCTGCCACCTCTACTACTACTACTGAACAGACTACTGTGGTTCAAACATGGTCAAAAGAATTTGATTTAGATTCCTTGTTTGCAGATGTGTTTAGCAATTAAATAAATTGTTGTTTATTCAATGTAGTTTTAGTTCAATTTTAATTAAAGATATATATATATATACAAAGAAGGTTTAAATACTTTTCTGCAATTTTTTTTAATTCTTATGATAAAGTTCTCTTACAAAAAGAAAACAGAGTCTAATTAACAAAATAGGCTAACTTAAACAAAAAAATGAGTAACAAGAAAGAAAGAAAGAAACAAATAAAAAAAAAGGAATTAGTTCGAAGATATAGATAAAAAAATAAACTCATCTAAGCAAACTTAGTTAAAGCTTGCTTAATGGCAGCAGGGTTAGCACCAATGACTTTACCAACCAATTCACCACCCTTGAAGAATAATAAGGTTGGCATTGAACTGATGTCGTTAGAAGAAGCAATTTCAGGACTTTCATCGACATCAACTTTGTAGAAGTCAGCGGTTGTGTATTCTTTAGCGAATTTTTCCAACATTGGCGCAATCATCTTACAAGGACCACACCAAACGGCGAAGAAGTCGACAACAACCAAGTTGGAGGCTGAAGTGGCTTTGGTGAATTCATCAACGGTTTTGATAACGGCGACCATTTTATCGGAGTGAGATCTAGTGGATTTATTAGAGGAGGAGGAGGAAGTTGCGGAAGTGAAACTTGAAGCAGACAAAGAAGAGGTAGACTGATTCGAAGAAGACTGAACTTGATGCGTTAAGAATTTATTAATGATCCAGACTATGACAATTAAGATCAAGAAATTTAACATGAATGAGCAGAAACCGAAAGAAAGAAAGAAAGAAGGAGAAAAACGATGGAGACAAAGGAGAGAGAGAGTAGAGTATAAGTATAGATATTTAGGGGAGGCCAGAGACATGCAGGCAAAGAAAGAATCATGAGCGGGAGGCGAAAAGAAATTCCAATTAACGTTGATGCGCCACAAAGATTTGTAATTCGGTGGCGGGGTCTGGAACTGTGGCGGGTGTAGTTAGATAACGGGTGATGTCAGCATGCGGCCGGTGATTATTAATTAATGTTAAGTTAACAAACGATATAGCTAGTGGTGTAAGGCGATTT
Source organism: Ogataea paraovalis (assembly GCA_030565405.1). Taxonomy (NCBI): domain Eukaryota; kingdom Fungi; phylum Ascomycota; class Pichiomycetes; order Pichiales; family Pichiaceae; genus Ogataea; species Ogataea paraovalis. The sequence continues at coordinate 98,080 of JAJMBU010000036.1, read as the reverse complement.
GTATATGAGCCATATTATGTCTCATCACTGGATGGATGACATTTGTTCTGGTGGTGTGTCATTCATTGTCTGCAGTTATTCGGTGCATGATGCACACATATCTATCTGGGCCATTCTAGAAGCAGAGGTGGATCAGAGACACAACACCAATTTATATATATATATATATATTAGCTGTGGGCCTGTGGGCCGTGGCCACTCAGAGAACAGAGCAAAGCAGAGCAGAGCGACGCGCCGCCGAGCAACCGGGAGTGATTACATAGTATATTATAAATTAATTTAAATTTGAAAATTACAATCTAATATTTGCAAATTGCTTATAAATCATTGAAATAAGCTACAAGGTGCAAGGGTGAAGCACTGTATAAAATTTATATAAATTTCCAAATTTAAATTATATAATCAACTCGGAGAAATGAATTTTTTTGAGAGACTGGCTGGCTGGCTAGCTGACTGCTCACTCACTCACTCACTCACTCACTCACCTTGTCCTGTCCTGTCCTGTCCTGTCCTGTTCCGTCTTGCCTCGTCTGTCTGTCTGTCTGTCTGCTTTGCGGCAGTTTGCTCTTTACTCTTTACTCTTTACTCTTTACCCTCTCTTCACCCACCGTTGCAACTTCCTTTCCTCTCAGACTCACCTTCAAAGCGCTGGCATCCCTATATATCTGTCTCGTTGTTGTGCCGTGTACCTTATCGCTGCATCTATTCCCCTTCCCTCCTCTCCTTCTCTCTCTCAATATATTTCACTAGCTTTATTTTACGGCGGTACAGCTTTCTTGGAAGGACAAAGGCTATACTAGATTAGTTCCTTGCTTTACTCTCTGTTCCCGTTTTTGTTTTCAATCGCATATTTTGTTTTGCTTCAAAGACCTAGACACATTATATACTATTGATCATTTATACTCCCCCTCCATTTGTTGTTCTTGTTCTGCGTTTCTGTCCCGTTTTGTTCCAACCACAAGTGTTGAATATTTGCCACAACAAATACTAGTTTCGTTAGTTATCTACTCACATACTAGAAGTTGTATTTCATTGAAGTCAAGCAGAGGCGTTTTTGTTTGTTTGCTTGCTTGTTTGTGTTTGTGTGTGTCTGTGCGTACCAGTCTGTGTGTGTGTGTGTTTATTTGTGCTTGCTTTTTTTTTCCAAAGGTGAATTTAGTCTGACCTAATAGAAAGTGGTCTTTCTGTATCTTGTCCAGACGAACATCGCTTCTTCATTACATTATAAACCAAGAAGCAAAACCTCAATTTATTTTTCAGTCAGTTATATTTATTTTACTCAAAGGAAAGACTTAGCTTCAATCTGCAACCACTCACTCATTTATTTTACGAAGAACATCATACTTATTTTCAGAAAACAATTTGAATTTGAATTCGTATTTCAGCATTTCCTTTTTTTTATTGAAATTGAATAACTACATAATAGACATAGTTACACATCCAATTGTCAGCTAGGAAATTTTTATTTATACAATCCTGCAACCAAACCTTATAAAACAACAACAACAACAACAACTTCCCCCAAATCTGTAATTTGTTAACTTATTGAAATTTTTCAATTTTATTATGTCATTTTTGTCTTCTTTATTGTGTTGCTTTGACGTCCAAGATAACGAAAGACAAGAATCTTCAATAACGTCACATCATCCAAAACTGACAAAGACTCAATCGAATATTCAGAAAGCTTTAAGTAATAGACAATCACAACTGAATTTAACACAATCAAAATCGTCATCTGATTTGAAGGTTAAACCGTTACAAGCAACACCTCAGAAAAATCAACCTAATAACTATCAATCAGCAGTCACTTCTTCGAAGATGAATAGCTCCAAGCCATCCGATGTGCGCCACGAAAATGTCAAGAACCCCATAGTCACCGAAACTACTGATTTGAAAGATTCAACTGATAGCTCTAAAGATGAAGAAACGATCAACGTCAGCCAAGATCACCATCTTCAATCTGCAGAATTAAATAGAGAAGGTCATGCTCAACACAGGCAAGAACAACAACATTCTTATGGTTCTCTAGCTGCGGACTCAACCGAGTTGACGACACAAACGTTCCAGGATGATGATCTGGCTGATGAAGATGAAGATGATGAATTGTACCAAGATGAAGAGATGGACGAAGATCAATATGAAGAGTTGGACCTTACCAGAATACAGACAGATCAAGTAGTTGCCGAATCTGGTTGGCTACTAAATCCGCAGCCCGAAAATTTTAAGGGAAAGAAGTGTCTTGTTCTAGATTTGGACGAAACGTTGGTCCATTCCTCTTTTAAATATGTTCGTCATTGTGATTTTGTCATACCCGTTGATATTGAGAACCAAATACACAGCGTTTATGTCATCAAGAGACCGGGCGTTGATGAGTTTTTAAAAAGATGCGGAGAACTATTTGAAGTTGTTGTCTTTACAGCCTCGGTTTCAAGATATGGTGATCCATTGTTGGATATATTAGATATTCACAACTCTATCCATCATAGACTATTCAGAGAAAGTTGTTACAATTATCAAGGCAATTACATCAAGAATCTATCACAGATGGGTAGACCATTAAAAGATTTGATCATCATAGATAACTCACCGGCTTCATATATTTTTCACCCTCAGCATTCGGTTCCTATTTCAAGTTGGTTTAGCGATACTCATGACTGTGAATTGAGCGATTTGTTACCTTTCCTTGAGGATTTGGCTAATGAGGAAGTCGATGACGTTGGATTAGTTTTGGACGTTAGTCTGTAAAACAATGAATTTCAAGTTAAATTAGATTGCAAAACAAAAAAATATTTATGGACAGGAATATACGAAGCAACAAAGTGAATAAATAGACGAAAAAAAAAGAATTGCGTTTGAAAAGGGTAACTTTTCCTTTTTCACCAAAGACGGGCGATGCTGTCAGCACCATTCATTTATAAATTTGAAATTGAACCATTTCTGAATAGCGGGTTGTACCTTAAAGGCCGGCACTTTAAGATGAACTGTAAGCTAGAGTTATTCTTTTATGCCAATCTACTATATGTTATTATGATCATGCGCTCCATTCTTTGTGGTTTTCAAATGCGTTTTTGTTTTTCTTTTGTTTTATTCAATTCAATTTAATTTAATTTAGTTTTAGTTAGTTTAATTTCTTTAGGATATTATTTAGTTTATGTTCCATTCGTTTTAACTCTATTATTTTTCTTCTCCATTATCGTTTTATTATAATATATAATTTTTGTCATATTAAGAATATTACATGTTTACACAATGCGAATCAACCTGGAATTCGAGGTTGCAACTCGCCGAGGAGCAAGCGGGATAATTGGCGGTGCACAGCGGCTTTCTTTGCGTTCCAACATCCGGTGGGTTCCCGGGATTGACAGGCATATCGGTCACTCAGCCTCCCAGGTAGCGTTGTTTATATACCCGTGTATTAATCTATTTATCCTTGCTGTTCTTGCTCCTAACATACCACTCTTTCTGTTTTTCTCTCCCGCCCATTCGCTCACAAAGAGGAAGAAGACACCATGCTTGCTAATCTCCTATCGACGGCATCCGTCCTAACTTTGATTCCTGCGATCGCGGCCTGGTCCCCGACAGACTCGTATGCTCCCGGCCAGGTTGATTGCCCCTCATATCTATCCGATTCCGACTTTGACACTGGCGAGATTCAAGGGTTCATCAGAGCTGCAAACTCGATATCCGACGATGAATCCAATTGGATCGAGAAGAGAGATGCCATCACCCACGAGAAATTAAAATGGTTTTTGAATCTAGCAAACATGACCGATTTCAACACCGACGATTACTTGGAAAGCTTGTCTTCGCTGAGTAAAGACAATTCCTCGGTTTTGGCAACCCCTAGAATCGGGGTTGCATTTTCAGGTGGTGGTTATAGAGCCATGCTTACCGCTGCTGGTGAAATATCCGGATTGGATAACAGAACGGATGGCTGTTACGAACATGGATTACCGATCTTGGATGCTGTTTCCTACATTTCAGGTTTGTCAGGAGGTTCTTGGTTCTTGTCAACTTTGGCATTCAACAATTGGACATCGGTTCAAGAGATTGTCGATCAAACTGGTAAAGATGATGCCATCTGGGATTTGACACATAATATGTTCAACCCTGGTGGATTCAACATCTTTGAAACTTTAGGTTATTGGGATGACATTACAGACGATCTCGATGCCAAGAGGGATGCCGGTTTTGAGATCAGTTTGACCGACCCTTGGGGAAGATGTTTATCTCATCAATTTTTCCCAAATCTAACAGATTATGGTGCATCCATGACTTTTACATCGATCAGAAACTTCCCTTCTTTCCAAAATCAAGAGATGCCATTCCCAATTTTGGTCGCTGACGGTAGAAAACCAGGAACTTACATTATCAGTTCCAATTCAACCATCTTTGAAATCAATCCATTCGAAATGGGATCTTGGGACCCATCTCTATACACTTTTGCCGATCTTGAATACATCGGTACCAACATGACTAATGGATTCCCTAACAACGATGTTTGTATTGCTGGTCTTGACAATACCGGTTACATGTTTGGTACTTCGTCCACTTTGTTCAACCAATTCATTTTGCAGTTGAATACCACTGGTATATCCGGTGCATTGTACGATTTAGTTGAACATTTCTTGACTGATGTCAGTGAAGATGAAAATGATATTGCCGAATATTATCCTAATCCGTTCTATGGTTCAGAATGGGCTGGTGATTCATCCATCGTGACCAACGAATCGTTATATTTGGTCGATGGTGGTGAAGATTATCAAAACATCCCACTATCCCCACTGTTACAACCAGAGAGACATATTGATGTTGTTTTTGCATTCGATAATTCTTACGATACCAATGAAACTTGGCCTAACGGTACCTCTTTAGTTTACACCTACCAAAGACAATTTGAAAGTCAGTCGAATAGAACTGCATTCCCTTATGTTCCAGATCAAGCCACCTTCTTGAATTTAAATTTGACTGCGAAACCAGCTTTCTTTGGTTGCTATTCATCCAACCTGACCTCTTTGATCGAAGAAGTTGGCACAGACTTCATTCCTCCTTTGGTGGTGTACATCGCTAACCGTCCATTCTCCTACTACTCCAATACTTCAACTTACAAGATGTCGTATGATGACGATGAGAAATTGGGAATCATCCAAAATGGTTTTGAAGTCACCACACGTTTGAACCTAACTTTGGACGATGAGTATCGTGCATGTATTGGATGTGCAATCGTTCAAAGATCAAGAGAAAGATTAGGATTGGAAATGGGTGAACAATGCCAACGTTGTTTCGATCAATACTGCTGGGATGGTTCTCTAGATACAAGCGACGACGTTGCTGTCAATTTCACAGAGACCGGAATGACTAATGGAGACCAGGCTACAAACAATACATCCGGTGCCATTTCCACTGTCTTCAACAAAAACTGGAGTTGGAAGATCGTTACTGGTCTCCTTGCCGTTTGTCTACTTACCTTTTAGGTAAATCGATTAGGGGGTTTTACCACTTCATTTTTCATTTTTCATTTAGTTTTTTTGATTTTCTTCGTTTGTTTTATTTTGATTTTTTCTTTCTCGTTTTGCCCCTTTTTCATTTGATTTGATTATTACCCCACTTTTTTTCCATGCTACGGGTGGTGGCGGTTTTTCATGTTTTTCATTCATAGCAAGGAAAAAAAATATGAGATGTAATTCACAATAAGTTAACAGATTTATTTAGTTTTAAATGGGACAATCGACTTGTAATCAGGTGAGAATCGTGAGATTCGAGAACCGTCGCGGGTTTTTCTGTAGAGTAATTTTAATTTGTAAAACCTGGCTATTATTCTTTTTTTTTCATTCTCTTTAAATAAAATATCAGCAGTTTTTTTTCGTTCAAACAGACGAAGGGACATAGAGCTAAATCCTGCACACACTCAAGACCTCATAATGGCAAATTCAAATATCAAGGACATATTCAACCCACCTGAATCCCGCAAACTTACCGCCAACGAGTCCAAAGAATGCCTACCATGTCAGGTCCTACAGACCCTGACTTGTTTTGCTGCGGGTGCTTACTTCTCTTCAGGAGCCATTTTCCAGGGTGACGTTAACTACGCCAAGAATCCAAATTGGTGGAGGGGAACCGTGAGGGGTGCCGGTATAGGTTTGATTGGACTTGGAATTTATAGAGGTGGATGCGGTTGGTTGTGGGAGACCGATGTGGAGTACAAGGAGGTGAAGTTTTTCTCATGATTAGTTAGAGAGGGCTAGCCAAAATACGTAGTTGACCTGCTGAATCCAACATTATTTATTTGTACATAGTGAATGAAGACAATACAAAAAATTCAAAAAAAAAAAAAAAAGAACACAAGAATTTTCAAAAAAACGAATAAACCTCTATTATTAATCCATGTCAAGGGCACCGCAGAACACAAAATGGGTGCAGCTATGAAAAAAGCATGGCTTTACCACTAGCATTACCCCCAACGACCCAGTTCTCCACTGGATGGAAACAACAAACAGCAGGAACAGATGTGATTCTATCGCTAGATAAATGTGCTAGCTGCACACCGTCCCTATCAAAGATATCAAAATAACGCTTCATGTTCCCGATGACAAACTTCTCAACGTTATCCTTAGGTCTGGCTTGCCACCTTGCTTTCAAGATAGACACCCATCTACCTGTTTGACAATTATGCGTTAACGTTTCAGTAGGTTCCAAATTCGATGGAATGCCCTCGATCTCTTGATCAATCTTACTTTTTCCATCAAACACGTAATCTTTCGCACACCGAGTCAAGCTCGAACCTAGTTGGAATATATCGATGGTGTTCGAATACCCATTGCACACGATGTCTCCTGATCTGTTCCAGTCAGCAGTGCTGATACTCAATCTGTTAGGGTACGATCCGATACAGTGAGGAGACTTGGCACCTTCGTAGTCCGACCACACGGCCTCCAAAGAGGTTCTTAGATCCCATACCCTCATTGAACGATCTAATGATGCCGTGACAAACTGATTCTTGTTACATGGATTGACAGCAAACGATCCAATCTTCTTATCATGACAACGCAGTGTCGTGACCAAATCCGATCTTCTGCTGGGTTTACGCTCTCTAACATCAAGTATACCAAACTCCCCATCTAGAGTAGTAAAATAACAAGTATTCTTATCCACAAAGTTTATATCTGACACGGCACTAGGATCACCGAATTCGTTGTCAAGCTCTAGTAGCGAAAAAGATACACTCTTTTTGATATCTAATACTCTAATAGACCCATCATACGAACATGAGACAATATGCGTTGGCTCCTCTTCCCTGATTTCCAACTTTGGAACGTGTTTGCCATGATATCTAAAATGAGAAATCTCTGGTTCCTCAATACCGTCGTCGTCAACAGACCAAATTCCCATCTCACCAACTTTGTCTCCTCCAACCACTATCTTCCTCGTGATCGAAGGATGGAAAACAATAGAAGTCATTCTTTCCGTTGTCAATCGGATCTCATTAGGATCAAATTTTTCGTATAGTTCCAAAGACTCCAATTCTGCTCTCAAACCGTTGATCTCTTTAGTCGCTGTACGATCCTTAGTCTGTTCATAGAAGTCACCCAGTGAAATATTTTTTTGTAATTTTGAAATCTTTTCCAAGATGACAGCCGATTCATCATCCTCAGATTTCACACCTTGATTTAACAAGTCGTTCAAAGTGAGATCACCACTCAACCGGAGCCGCTTTGCTTGTTCGATCCTCTCTTGTTCTTGCCGCTTCTCTTCCATTTCTTTATCCAATGCAATCTCTTCAGAGCTATCCAACTTGATCCCTGCTATTCTTCTCGATCTACGAGTTGGAGCCAGCTCTTCCTTTTTGATTTGTGCCTTCTTTGACTTGCTTGAACTGGACCCTGATTTTTCTGTCTTCGGTTTCTTGACCGTTCTCACGTCTGAGTGGAAGTCATTTGATGCTGTACCAATATTAAGCTTCTTGAACAATTCCTTGTTTCTGGAAATGTTCAGCTGTCTCTGTTTCTCAAATTCGGATAGAACCATGATTGTCGTTCAATTAGTCCCTCGTAGTAAAATAACGCCTTCTTCATCATCAAACTAACTAAAGAATCGTACCTGTCTTCAAAGCTCTACCGATTTAAAGAAAATGGAGACGCGTCGCAGTCTCGACGCAGACGCGCCTTTTTGAACATGCACAACTTGTTTTAGTTGTTTATCTTCACCCCTGTTTGTTTGTCTTTGTCTTTCTCTTGCCAGTTCTGCGCTTCAGGAATTGAAAGCATAAGCCAAAAGACACTGAAAGCAAAATGTTTAAAAGGAAACTGGATAAAGTGAAGGCCAAGATCCGTGCCAGATCCGTGCCCATGGGGAAATCGCCCAATAGGAAAACCTCTTCCAGAGTCACTAAACCTGCACTGTTAAGACATTCTTCTAACACACCGTCTTCACAGGTGAATCGGTTAATTGGCAGTTCCCAGTCCAGTTTTATAAAAGACACAGAGGGTTCTTTAGTCAAAGGTACAGAATCTCTCTTCAGTGATGACGAGGGAGGACTAATCATGGGATCACAACTTCAGGCTAAGCTAGAAAGGCAAAAGTTGAAACAAAACAAGGAGAAGCAAAAACAACGAAAAAAACCAAAGTTGCATCGAATCTCTGATAGAGAACATTCCAAAAGTAAATTTAGAAGGCATGACCGTACTGAGAAGATACCAGTAGATGAAGCAGTGGACGACCCATCAGATAAAGAAAACGCATACGAAGTTATTGATCTTTTATCTGATGATGAAGAATCAGAATTCCTAAAAGAAAACGCAAACAATGCTTCAATTATGCACACTTATAACGCATTGGTTTCCAAAAAGGTAATGTATAAGAAATGGGTTACGATGCCTCCCGTAATGGTCGGCATACTGGAGTCCATCCTTTATTTATATGTCGAGGAATGCATTTGCGGATTATCATTCAAGAGTTATTCTGCAAGATTGAAATTTAGAAATTTGGTAAAGGATGATTTTATTACACCTTTAGTCCGCAAACTCAGAACGATTAAGTTACCCCCTGGAGTCAGAGAGAACCAGCTAGACCAAGAAGAACTGTTCAGTGAAAGTCACCGACTAGAATCAAATTACAACGCCAATTTGAAACAGTTGGATGTTTTAGAAGATGAAGAACAAAAAGAGCTAGCATTACTAGAAGTTGAACGGAAATACCTAGCTGATTTCAAATCTACCGTCGAAAAACATGAAAAATTGATGCATTCTGAAATCAAAAACTTGGAAAACATCCTTGGTCACAATTCTCTTGTTTCAAAAATCAGTGATCTAGAGACTTATGAGAAACAAGCCAAAATTTTGAATCTTTCTGAGCCCCCATCACAAAGAAATTCAGAGCTGATTGGCCATTATGATCCTAATTCAGACCCGGATATACAGACCTCACTCACCAATCTAAATAAACATCTAAGTTCAATCTCCAAAAACGTCGTGACATTGGATCCTATAGTGGATGTTTTAGACCGAGTTAACAATCTCCTACAATTGTTACAGCAATAGTATATATTTTAATGACACATGCTTTTATTAAAAATCTAATCTTAAGAATCTTTTATGCAAATTGAACAAATAAAGGTAATCGATCCAAAATAATATTTTCATCTTCCAAATCCAACTGCTCAACAAGGGTGTAGTCTTGGAAATCATAAATCTGTGAAAGTAAATCGTTAGAAGATTTGTTTGGAATATGTGGGGTAGCTGTTCCAATGGTGATATGTGGGAACTTATTCGCAATACCAACTTGTTCCAACAAGTTTTGTTTGCTACCATCGGCTAAAATATTTGAAATATTTAGGATCTCAATTTCGATGCACATAACTTTATCATTCCAAACTATTTTCTTTAATCTAATATCTGCAGTGAAATTTGAAGACAGCTTAAAATTTTGGCCTGAAACATCTTCGGTATTCTTTATGATCTGTTCCAAGTCCAAATTGAAAATCTCCGACGCATATGTATTGTAAATTTTTCTAACGGATGGATTTTGCTTGATAGCCATCATATGAACCAGAGTTATATGGAACTCAGATTTTACCCTTCCATTTTCAACTAACTGATTATAAAAATCACAGGAACCGTTTGCAACTCTTTCAATCGTTGCTGTAATCAACTGATTATCTGGGACTGATATAGCAAAATATTGTGCTTTTTTCGGTTTTCTTTGTTTAGTTGCCTTAACAATCTTAGTTATAGTTGGTTTATAATCTAAAGCTTTTTCAAATGCTTCCTTATATTCTGCATCCGTTGGTTCGGGAATTTCAATGTCTTTAATATATTCCCTTAGACTAGAAACTATCTTCTTTGCGTTAGACAATGACGAATTTTCATTATCAACGGTCAAATTAATAATCAAGTCAAACTTAGAGTCAGGTTCAGAATATGGGTTGATAGGTTGGAATCGATCTATAAAGCCTTTCATAATCATCTCAGCTTTGTGTGCACCGTCAGACTCTACTTTGATCGACTGATGGTTATCACCTCTTTTGAGAACCCGGCTCTGAGTGAGGTTCCATAACCCTTTAGATTTTTGGCCGTCGTTGCTTGAAATGAAATTTAAACAAATAAACTTTAGCTTCTCTTCAGGAATTAACTTATTGAGATTTTTAAAGTGATTGAAGTTGTCAGTTCTTTCAATTAGTTTGTGATTGTTTCTGTCCAATATGACTATTGGTTTGTCAATCATCATTTCCAATACAGCGGCAACCTGTCTATCTCTAATCGGTCCAATGATATTATCACTTTGCACACTACCAATTAAATCAGGGAAAAGGTTGACCAAAGTCTTACTAGTTGTAGTCTTACCACATCCAATGGTGGCAACAGTGATAAGAGCATACCTGCTAGGCTTAGCAGAACCAAAGTGTAACTTTTTCATCTCTTGCTCCAATTCTTCCGCATTCAGCTCTTCAGATATCATTTGCAAACCTGACTTTTTCTGACTTTCAATGAACTGTTTTCTGAGTGAAACTATTCCTTTACCCTTCATATATTCAACTTTCAAATTAGGATTGGCTTCTAGGATCGGAATGACAAATTTCAAATATGACATACAAATCAACTTGTGTTTATTTATTTTGACTTTTTCGGGACCATTGTAAATGTACTGCTTTGTAACCTCTCTTAATTGGCGGTACAATAAGTATGGCTCTTCAAACTTGTACTTGAAAAAGAAATCATCCGCAGTATCATTTTTGAAGCATCTAATAACGAAACCTTCTACTTCTTCATCCTTGTATATCCCTGTTTTCGCTAAACTATCTAAAAATGCGAAACTTTCCTCTAGTGTGTCAAATTTGACGAAATCTGTGTTTTTGAACCCAAAGTATTTACCAAAGATATTAACGTCTTCAATTGGATAAGTTCTCAATTCCACTGTATTTAAATTAATACCATGCAAGTACAGTCCCGCCCTCTCATTTTTGTATTCCAACACATGCTCTTCAAATTCATCATCACAGTACTCTGCAACAGCTGTAGCATTCATCTCATATAACTTGAGAGCAAGCTCATTTGGAGAGATTCCTTTCTGTTCAAGTTGATGCTCCAATGCATGTTGTATTGCAACGGAATGGTTTCTTTCCACGTCGTCCCTTGCACCTGTTGAATGTTTAGAACACACGACTAAAGTACCGTCTTCAAGCCCAGAGATGAACGCAATACACCCATTTGATTTAACAGTCAATACGTATGGTCCCCGGGTATTTTTCAGTAGTTGTTGCCGAGTTACAAGGAAAAACTCATCTATATTAAAGAATTTATCATATCCTCTGCAAATGATGTTGTTACCGGAAGTGAAAAGACCTCTTGCATAGATAGGTAATGTGACTTTATTACTAGAATAATCCCATTCGTTGAATTTCCAGCTGGTAATATGCTTATCCGTGTTTAGTATAGTATGTGACTTTTTTGTGACTCTTCCTTTTTTGTCAGGTTGAACGGCCGACTCTTCCAACTTTTGAAAAAGCTCTGTTAAGCTATTTTCGTTTTCCTCAATCTCTGTTGGAGAACGTCGAATTTGTTTAAAAGATTCCATTATTCTTGGTGTTACCTCACTCCTGACATAGAAAATTGACCCACACAAAAGGGTAAGATGACGAATATAGCTCGATATAGATCGATGTGTATTCTAGAAGGGTCAGAATTAGGGACTGAACAAAAGTCACGTCTTCGATCTGTGTGGCGCACGCCGCAGAGCCACATAACCTCTACACCGGAATCTATAGAGCCACATTTTAGGTCGATCAAATTGGCATGGGGATGGAATATCATACAAATTTCTATACTATTTATATATACAGGACAACCAACCATTGACATAATGAAAGAGACTAAAGCATTATTAGCAGTCGATGGAGGCGTGGGGTGTCAGATACAACGGCTTTCAGAGATTTCGGCAATGAAATGCATCAGCATCACCTTTGAGAAGGGAAATTGGATATCGACTCGTATCTCAACAATCCATTTCCCTGAAGTTCATCTCCTTTTATTTCCTCTGAATTTAACAAAATTAACTTCTTGTGATTTTATCGAATAATCTTAATGATTGTCTTGGTTTACTCCTGCATAGAGACATTTAGATATTTATATACATGCTCATTCGTGTCTTACTTATTCAGCGGCAAAGGGTTTATCTTCAACCAAGTTGTTAAGACCTCGTTGAACATAATCATAAGTGAGCAAGGTTACGGATGAACTACAACTCACCTTTAGCAATCTGGGTAACCAACCACTCCATAATTTAGCTGCACCTTCCTCCATAAAGATTTTTATTGTACATGTCATGATATCCCTGTAGATCAGTCTGTAGTTCTTCGTCTGCATTCTAGTTTTCAACACATCGATGGGCTGAGTCGTCGCAACAACTGCACATGATGAAACCAAACCCATACCCATCAATTCAATATCAGTGATTGACTCTCTGGTAGGGTCAATAAACTGTTGCAAAAAATTATATGAGGAAAACCACACCATACTGTTCATTGTTTGTCTAAAAATTGTAATTAAGGAACCTTGCTTAAACCCCCCTAGACCCTTGGTTAAATATATCTCCTTAATCATTTTGAAAAATGTAGTTGAAGGATTCTTATTATAGTAGTCAATGTACTGCTGTCTGTGGTTGATGGGCCCCGTTGGCCTCTTGGTCACTCTAGCTCTATTGTTTTCTGCTGTTACGTAGGATGGTAAGTTCGTTTGGAAACCCTGGGTATACATAGAATTTTCAATCATTCTAGTTTTGATATTCTCAAATGGGATGACCCATATGGTTTCCACTGAACCAGTAAGCAAACCAGCAACAACAACCCTCGGAGCAGAGGTTTTTCCACTGTCATTGGCCATAAAATTTGAGAATTTATTGAATATAAGGAATCTAGTGGAAGCCTTTAAGACATTACCTGTTGCTAGAGCAGAAAAACCAGTAAATAAAGGCTTTATTGAATCCATCGGCAATTGATGCGGTGCTTTGATTAACGCCCTATTTTCAATTTGTGATGTTGTCTTGTAGTATTCAAATGGGTAAGTCAAAAGAGACTGAGCAACAGCACTTGCTGAACCAGCTAGCATAGCTGTTAGAAGGTTCGTATCATCGTTAACAGGATGCACTGGATCCATATTTAATCCATAAGCTTGAAAGTATGATAAGTGACCGAAAAACAAAGGATAGAAGCACACTTCGTAAATGTTGAAAAAGTATCCAATTGAAGAGTTATATTCCGGCATATACAATTGCTTTATCGACGCGACACATCAAAAAAACAAAAAGGTCGATCGACTACCATCTTCAAAGTTTTTCAACCAATTTTTGGCTTCCAAACATATTGTATTTGTTGTTTAGTGGCATACATCTCAAATTTAGAACAACTTGAACTGCTTTTTCTGGTCTATCCTAGAGCAGAGGACTTTAGAACTTAATCCAATACAGAAATCATCAACTATGTCCGCACATAGCTTGATTAGCTATAGCTATCTAGCTATCTCAAACACAACATCTTTTTCACCGGAAGGATACAAGCAGATAACAGCACTCATGGACATGATTCCGGTCAAGTTAATCTCCTTCCAGAACCTCAGCCCGAACAAGGCAGTCGACTTTAAAGTCACTATTGATCTTACTAAAGCAGTTTTGCCAGGTAACCCTACAGAGAGAGATCTATTGGCTGTTGAAAACTCAATCAGAGAGACCATTAAAGCAAACCCCATCCAAGATGTCGACATCGTCTTCCAAACGGACGATGATAAGAGAAAATCCAAAAAATTAATAGTCTTTGATATGGACTCTACCTTGATATACCAGGAAGTCATTGAATTGATAGCAGCCCAAGCTGATGTGGAAGCGGAAGTTGCTGCTATTACGACTGCGGCTATGAACGGTGAGATTGATTTCAAAGAGTCGTTAGCCAGAAGAGTCAAGTTATTGAAAGGTATCAAGTCTGCTAACTTATGGGGTGAACTAAAACCGCAGTTAAAAATTACAAACGGTGCAATTGAGCTATGTAAAGCCATGAATAAAACAGGTTGTAAGTTGGCTGTTTGTTCTGGAGGATTTTTACCTTTAGCCAACCATATTAAGGAACAACTGGGTTTAGATTATGCGTTTGCTAACCAGTTGAAAACAGAGGTTGACACAGAGGGCACTGAAATATTAAGCGGAGAAACTTTTGGCGATGTTGTTGACGGTGTCAGAAAGAGAGATCTTTTGGAGAAATTAGCCGCTGAGAATGCAATCGATTTGGAATCGACTGTTGCCATTGGAGATGGTGCAAATGATTTATTAATGATGGCTAAAGCCGGTTTTGGTGTCGCTTGGAATGCAAAGCCAAAGGTGCAATTGGAAGCACCATCCTGCTTGAACTCAGATTCTTTGAAAGATGTTCTTTACATATTCGGTTACAATGATCTAGAGATTCAAGAACTACTTAAGTAGAGTCATAAACGTATGCATTTATAGATTTAGACAATATAGAGTTTGGTACATTATAAAAGTATCTGTATTATTATTACCAATTATCTATATTATTAGTTTGGCCTTTACAGTTCCTATAAGACCATTCATCAACAATACTTTTTCACCATCTACCAAGTCCTTAACCAATATGACACCTTGATATATTTTACCAGTGTCTAAAAGAGACTGTCTAACGACGCCGTCCATACAACCATGGGACAGAGGAGGTGTTATCCATCTGCTCGTAACTTCTCCGGTGACAGGATGCTTCTCTTGTCTCCAAAAAGCGACGTTACAAATAGATGTTTCAGTCACCTGATCGGCAGGATTGTACAGTAGGACGTCCGTATTCACTGCCCCTGGAGGGATACTTCTGACTCTTGCCTCATTGTAATGATCTCTTTGAGTGGTTTTGAATGATGTGAAAGGTGATATCATTGTTGGCTTAGAGTCCAAATATATCGTATACGTAGGTTCACAATCTACATCATAAGAGACCTGCCTCAATTCGGGATGTATATCTAGTTTGACTTCACCATTCGTATTTGCAAGAATTCTAATTTTGTACGCAGATCCCTTATCAAAACTCTTCATGGCTTCAGTGATATTAGAAACCAACCGCTCCACACTGAGGTCCTTCATATCAAAATTAAAATAATCAATGGCCTTGTTCAATCTCCTCACATGATACGGCAGCAAAAAGAAGAATGACTCATGTAGAGGAACCTGCTGAATAGCATCCACAAGCGGCAGATCTCCCTTGTATAAAGATGGATCGTATCTCATGGTGGACAATAACTCAAACTGGAGAGAGTCGGTGTCGAATGGCACCGCTAGATGGTTTGCCACAATCTTCTCTACCCAATGATCCATTCCCAAGATTTAGCACAGTTTTCTAACACCTTCGAACAGCAGCAGCAGCCCTATCTTACTTCATCATTATCGTCACCGTCATCAAACATCTATAGGTATCAGGGACTTACAGAAAACGAGCGACGCACCCAACGTCTGCCGTAATAGTCGGTGACGCGTCGGTTTTATCCAATTTCTCTTCGCTGGCATTTTCGAATCTCAGGGTTTCGAGGGTGGTTCGAAGGGCCGGGTGAAATTGTGCTCCCCAGATCACTTGCCGAATTCCTCTTCCCCTCATATTATACCGATACTCAATTATATAAAGATCGATTGGTGGTAGACACAACAATGACGACCAAAGTTCCACCTCCTATAAAGCCAAAACCAAAGGTTCCTCCTCCAGTCAAGACGAAAAAGCCGGATCTATTGGCGTTACATATTGAACAACAGCCAGCTTCGGCATCTGCCTCACCACCATCCAAGTTTGAACAACAAAAGATCGAAAATTCAGATGACTCTGAGGAATTCATTTCATCTTTGAGAAATGGCTTGAGAAAAACCAACAGAAAGTTGAGCGAATTTGAAAAGAAATCAGAGTCACACGATGATGGAAGCCCTCTAGATGCCCAAAAAGACGGAGTTTCGACACCAGAGAAAATATCAGCAGTGACTATCATCAAGCCTAAACCTGCATCTAAATTTAAGGTTTCGAAAGATGAATCTGTAGTGACTCCAAGCTTCAGGGGTGTTCAGGGCATCAGATTACCTGGTCTAGCAAAAGAAGAGGCAGATGAATATTCACCAGTTCAAACTCCAAAAACTCCAAGCAGACATATTTCAAGACAAAACTCAATTGCAAGTGAAGAACAGGATAGATCAAATAGTAGTCTCACTGAAGCATTGAGAAATATGCCTCCTCCTCCAAGACATATATCTTTATCTCCAACCAAACATCGCTCCCAGGAAGACATCAAATCAAGCTTACCAGAAAGAGTGACCCCTTCATTACCAGCACGGAGCAGAACTTCCAGTAATACAAACTTGTCGCAACTTTTGGATACCGAGGATCAACCACGTTCGGCAAGATCTAGGGCTGCAAGTATAACCAAATCGGTCAAGAAATTACTTCCATCAAGATCGAGCAGCTCACTATTACAACTAGACGAGGCTGCCAAACATAGAACAGGGGGCTTACCAACTCGTAATATCCCACCACCACCAAGACATAGAGCATTGAGCAATGCCGCAACTCCCCAATTATCTGATAAAGAGGATGAATCTGAACACAGCGAGGTCGAGGAGGAAGACAAGAAACCTGCTTTACCAGTTAGACGAGGTGCCTCCGCTCATGCACCAGTGACTCCACCGAGTGATAACGAGAGTGAAAGTGATGAGGGTGATAGACCGCCACTACCAACTCGACCAGGCTCATCGGCGAAACAAACCGTCAGTGCGCCAACCAAGGAAGTTCCACCAGCATTGGTTTCAAAGAAGCCAAAACCGGTAGTTCCCGGGAAACACATTTCTTCTATTCCTGCAAAGTCCGAAAAACTGTCGCTCATTAAAGAAAACCCAGTGCAAATTACAAAGAAGCCTGAGCCACCGAAGCCAAGATATCAGACACCTCCGGCTGAGGCTTCATCAACTGTTGCCACACCACCACCACCGCCAAAACCAAGATCCAAAGCTGCTGCTGCCCCACCACCACCGGCACCCCGTTCCAATGGACAAGGAAGACCTTCGCCTACAAATTGGAAACCAGCTCAGATCGACCTTGAGCTTTCCTCTGGGTGGTTCGCATCAGATGATTTTGCTTCGCAATTACCTAAAGCTCTTCAAAACTTATCGTATGCCACGTCTTTTGGTTACAATAACAAGGAAAATTTCAGAGTTATAACGTTCCGTCTTCCGGATCTCTCTACATTCAAAGTGAAGCTTGAGTGGTCCAAAATAGGATCACCCATTTCTACAGTGACTCACGAAACCAAAATGATCCCACCTCCAGTTGCTACCAAAGAACAGCTAAGCCAAGGATCAGAAAAGTTTGGTGATCATGTGGCAACTTGGTGTGAAGACCATATTGGAAAGCAAGTTGGAGATGGTGAGTGCTGGACTTTGGCACATGATGCGTTACAAAAGGGTTGCGGAAAGCATGCATTTGTCAGTTCCGGTTTACAACACGGTGCTTTGATTAAAACATATACTGGTACAGAAAGCAAAAATGAGAAGCCAACTGTGAAGGAAGAACAAGTTACTGATGGAATTAACAGGGGTGATATCTTGCAGTTCAAACAGTGTTGTTTCAGATACCCTAACAAAGCGTTGTTCTTCGGTGACCCAGATCACACGGCCATTGTATTGAGCGCCAGACAAGGGGAAGATGAGTTTGAAATGCTAACTGTTATTCACCAAAACGTCAATGGCTTAAAAATTGTGGCTGAAGAGGAATTGGATTTCAGTAAGCTTCTAGAAGGAGAGGTGAAGGTTTACAGACCTGTTACCGCTGATTGGATAGAGGAATTGACCCCTATGTGGTAGACGTTTTTTTGGAGTTCTTTATGTATCTCGACTATCTCTAATTTTATATTTACCGTTCAGTCTGTTTGAATTTCCATGCATTTATATATTTATAACTCGTTGTCTTATTGTATGTTTTAATAGATTAGGGAAAAGTAAAGTTTGAGAAGAAGAAGAAAGAGATGGAAAGTGAAAGAAAATAAAAAGACAGAGCAAAACAGAAAAAAATAGCACGAAGAAAATACCACACACAAAATTACACATGTTTTCTAATTCACATTCTTGATTTTCGATCTCTCCCACATCTTCTCTAAACTCTTTTTAAAGATAGCAACATTATGATCAATAACAGAAATAGCGGTCGAATCCCTCGTATCTTCTAACCTAGTCACTGCAACTAGCGCAAGACCCCTGATCATTTGGTGCAAATACAATATCGAACCTGACTGTAATCGTGATATACACTTCGTTGGTTTTGCCACCACGAGCGAATCAACAGCACCATCAGCTTTAGTACCCACTGAGTCTTCCTTAATCATGGCTTGGGAGTGTGATGATACACTGTTGTTATTGTCGTTCGTTCCATTTCTGCTTCCGTTCATTCCATTTGTCAATTGATTACTATTGGAAACATTCTCGTACAAACCATCAAGGTCTATCGTCACGTCAATGAACTCAGCACAAACTTCGTAAGTTTGAATATCGACGGGTGAGGAGTCTGTAGCCACATAAATTTTAGAGTTCACGTCAAACAAGAAAACTTTATCAAAGTTACTATACTGCATGAGTAAATCCAACAGGTTCTCCAAAGCAGGCAGCTCATATATCAACTTTTGAACAATTCTGGAAAATGCTTCATAGATGGAATGATCAAATATGGAAGTTAGATAGAATGATATCTGAACACCTTCTAATCCGTAATCTAGGAGATCATCTCCAACTCTGGCCATTATATCTCTTTGTGTATCTAATCTGAAGTCTTCCGATAAGCCATCAATTTTGTGGATTAGAATCTCAATATGTAATTTAGGGTTGATGTCACATGCGTACTTTATAATGTAAGCAAGATTCTGTAATGCACTCAAATATTCATCTTGACTATCAATAACATAAACCAACGCTCCAATTGAAGCGAATAACTTTTCGGAATCATATAAGGCAGGCTCAAACAAGTTTAACTGACCCGGTAGCTCCATAACTGCCAAATCTATCAATGATGTGAACGTTTCCGTTGTTGGCTTAGAAGTACTTTCCAAATACAACGTATCCAAAGGTTGCATGTTGTGAAAAACAACTTTACAAATTGATGATTTCCCAGATCTGATATGAATGACAACGAATGAATTGTTAGTATGAGGGGGCTATAAATGATGTATTCTTTTTCACTTTCTGTTGCCATGCATGAGTTCACTCACCTTCTGAGCCCCATTAAAAGAATGGTGGCATTGTTATCTTTATCCATGACCACATCTGCGTCAGAAAAATCAATGCTACTCATGGTTGCAGTATAAGGTATGTATTTGATGATATAATATATTGCTGTTCAACGAGGGAGCATCTCCTTTTATGCAATAAGCTTCAACTAATGGGTTGTATCTATCCAAGCTATAATTATCGTCGTCTGAGTCTGTGTACCGACCCATCGACCATGGCTTATATAATCTATCGACGGGATCGATTGAATAATTAAAATTTGTACGCAACATCCCTGCACGAATAACATGACAGCCGCGGATCGACGATCCATGTAGCGGTAAGTTGCACCGCCAGAATCTGCAACTCTGGATCTCGCTTTCCGTCCTGCGTGCCCTTGCGCGGTGGTCGGCAATACGCATTGGGCAATTCGATAACGCTTTGCGGGAGGAGTTGGGTTCCCTTGAAATCCTCGATCGACAATAGGTGCTTTCCACAATGGGTCCGATTGGTATAAATATATTCACTCGTCCCAGATCTCTCCATGCTTTATTTTTTTTCAGTCACTGGACCACTTTTGTTTTTTTCTGTTTTGACCAGTCATTTATAGATCACATTTACTATGTCTACTATCGCCGAGAAATACTATCCTACCGAACCTGAGAAGCCAGTCGTTAAGACTGCCATTCCAGGCCCAGTTTCTCAAGAACTGCTCCAGAAGCTAGGAACCGTGTATGATACCAAGGCCTCCTACTATGTTGCAGATTACTACAACTCTGTCGGTAACTATATATGCGATGCCGATGGAAATTATTTGCTTGATGCTTACTGTCAAATCGCATCTATCGCTCTAGGTTACAACAACCCTGAGATTATCAAGACCACAAAGTCCGATGAAATGTCTGTCGCGTTAGCCAACAGACCTGCTTTGGCCTGTTTCCCATCCACCGATTATTACAAGATCTTAGAAGAAGGTTTGTTGGCAGTTGCTCCAAAGGGCTTCACTAGAGTCTTGACTGCTCACACAGGTTCTGATGCTAACGAAATGGCTTTCAAAGCTGCATTCATCTGGCAAGCCTCTAAGAAGAGAGGTGATGCTCCTTTCACAACCGAAGAATTAATTTCAGTTATGGATAATGAACTACCAGGTACTTCGGATATGGCCATTCTTTCTTTTGAAAAGGCTTTCCATGGTAGACTATTTGGCTCTTTATCAACAACCAGATCCAAAGCCATCCATAAATTAGATATTCCTGCATTCAACTGGCCAAAATCACCTTACCCTGCATTGAAATACCCGTTGGAAGAACACGAAGAAGAAAACAGAAAGGAAGAACAAAGATGTTTAGATGCCTTCGAGGAGACTGTTAAAAACTGGCCAACACAGATTGCTGCTGCTATCATTGAACCAGTTCAATCAGAAGGTGGTGACAACCATGCCTCCCCATTCTTCTTCCAAGGTTTGAGAGAATTGACTACTAAATATGGTATCTTGTTCATTATTGATGAAGTCCAAACTGGTGGTGGTGCTTCTGGTAAGATGTGGTTGCACGAACACTATGACGTGAGCCCAGATATCGTCACTTTCTCTAAGAAGATGCAAAATGCAGGTTTCTATTTCAAAGATAAGGCCATCGAAGGTGACAAACCATTCAGACAGTTCAACACATGGTGTGGTGACCCATCCAAGGCTTTGATTGCTAGAGCAATTTGCCAAGAGATCATTAACAAGGATCTATTGACAAACACCACCGAAGTTGGAAGCTACTTATATGAAAAGTTATCGGAAGTTTCTGCAAAGTATCCAAAGTTGATTTTCAATTTGAGGGGTAAAGGTAGAGGTCATTTTATTGCTTGGACTATGCCTGATGCTGCTATCAGAGATAAATTCTTGTTCTCTTGTAGACAGAAAGGTTTGAATATTGGTGCTTGTGGTGACGAATCCGTCAGATTGAGACCAACGTTGACTTTTGGCGTCAAGCACTCTGATATTTTGATCGACATTGTTTCCAAGGCCTTTTCTGAATTATGATTAGTTTTATAAAAATCGTATAAATAATAAGTGCATTAATAATAATTGAATAATTTTACAAAAAGGATGCCCGCAATCCGACACAAAAATATATATAGATACATGCAAATAAAATACAGCCAGAAATAAAGTATCAATAGAGGTAAAATATTTTAGAACAAACAAAACACAACTAATTTAAAATATACAACGAAGAATCACCCTCTAACCTATTTTAGGAATCACTAGTCTTTACCTTCTTGGTAACCCGGCCGTTACCGTTACTTTCCTTTTGTCTCTTCTTTTCATTAAACTTAAGCATATACCTCGTCATGTAATCTTTAACAAATGCTTTGACTTTCAACTTCTTCTCGGCACTCAATTCTTTAGGAACTGTAGCATCACCGTGCCTCTTGAGTTCCTTTTCAGTTAGCAAGTGTGTTATCTCCCTAGCACGGCTCTTCAAATGATCTCTACCTATTTCTGATTCGTATTTCTTGATCATGTTAGGAACCAACAAGGCAAACTGTTTTGTCCACTGCTTCTCTAGCTTTTCTTTTTCGGTAACTTTAGGATGAGAAGATGTAGAAGAAGATGAACTCTTCTTTTTAAGATCAGAAGACAATTTGGTACGGCCATTCTCAAGATCCGAACTACTACCACTAACAGAAGCATCAGCGATAATTGAGCTCAACTGCTTCATTCTCATCTCTTGGAACTCTAGATATTGTTCACGTTCTTTTTGTCTTTCCTCCTCTAATTGTCTAATCAATTGCTCTTCTCTTTCTCTTTCTCTTTCTCTTCTTCTCTTCTTCTCATCCTCATCCGAGTTGCCAATAGGTGTTGACATCGTAGTTGCAGCCGGTGCAGCTGGCAAAGCACTCTTTGGGCCCGAAGGCAAAGCCTGTGGCTTTTCCCATTGAACTGTATTCTTGTCACGATGGAAATAGTACTTCGTATTCGTTCCTGGATCTATAGCCCATTCCCACCCTGGAGGTAGCAATACTCCATCTATCTTTCTTTTCTCTGAAACTTCATTAATATCTACCTCAACATCTTGGGATGCCCCTTGTGAACCTGGCCTTGAAGGCAACTTCTTAACTTGGGTTATAGAGGAGGACACTCCAGTAGATTTAACCCTTCTCTCATCCAGGGGGATATCCGAGAACTCTATAGAAGAACCATTTTCACTTCTCTTTGGTATACGATAAACAACCTCTAATTTCTCCCACTCTTGCAACTTATTTTCGATATCCCTTTGCAGCTTCACATCATCAGTTTTCTTTTCAGCTTCAGCCAAATATACATCCAATTTACAATTTTGTATTGTATTTCTTGCTCTTAGTGTTGGCCACGTTTTCAATATCTCCAACAAATTCTCCAATAGTTCGTTTTCAGAAGTACCAAAAACCTTCTCATTTTCGGCATGGGCAAGTACACTTTTTAGTGCTGAACTTAATGCCTGCATACCGTGTAACTTACTAAACTGTTCAATGATACTAACGTAATCCTCAGCAGCGTTAATACGATCAAATACTTTTTGGATCACAATGAAGTCCAAATCGGGCTGCAGTAAGCAACGAACAACTTTAGAAACGTCGGCCCTCTGAAGGGGTGTAACTTCTAAAGACTTCACAAATTCTACATTCACATTTGAATCCACATTATCTTTAGTTACCTTCACTCCAATTTTCTTCTGCTCTTTGATCCATTTCTTTTCGATATTAGATTTCACACCCAGTGCTTCAGATATAGCATGAGGTAATAGTCGGAAGCTCTCAGATTGGGTCTTACCACCCATGACTCCCAAACAGTTAGGAGCACCACAGTAACACGTTTGAGGGTTAGCACCATATCTATCAACGTTATAATCAAACGTGATTTCTTCACCTCTTTTGATTAATCGTTTGGCAAATATACCCATTCTAAATCTCTTCTTGACGACCCACTTCTCAACATATGCATTGGGGTCACACGAATGATTACAGAATCTACCTATACTGGCCATCTTTGTGGCATCAATGATTTCGTTGTCTTTTATTTGCATGAAATAAAAATGCTTCACACCCTCATCATCATACTGAATCTTTCTTTCTTCGTAAAGCTTGTTGTCGACAATTTCACCCATATATTCAACGATCAAAGTTCCCTGGTAGATATCGGAATTGGCTCTCATACCGTAACCTTTCTTTTCTGTCTTGAATATCGATACATCTGCAATCTCGTTTTTCTGGAAACGCTGGTTTCGACAGTCGATACCACAAGAACATTGATCGTCCACACACTCAATGTTAGTCAGTCTATTGATACATTCCGAGTCGGGACCACATGCTACATTTTTTCCCCTAATAATTATCTCATGGCAATCACAAGACATGAATTCATCCGAAGCCGAGTATATATGTGCGATTCTCTCATTGTAAATATTCTGTTTCAAGTTAACAAAACTCTGAAGTGCTTCTTTGGTGACATCCGGCTCGTTCAGAAACAATTCAGGACCATCTGGTTGTGGAGTAGCGGATGACGAGTGATCATCGTCCTCATCATCGATCACTATGATTGAAGACCTTGATTTTGTCATTGTTCTACCTAGCAACAGGGTAAGGAAACTGGGGTGATAGGCTGCTTGATCTAGCCAGATCTCAACCAGCTTGATCACAGAAACACAACTTGAAGTTGAGACTGGCCGAATCGCTTCAACCTGCGTCGGTGGAGGAGGTAGAGGAAATGTACAAGGCGTGGCCGCGTGAGATTACAGAGACGTCGCGTCGATTATCAGCGTCGCCCCCTGTTTCTGCGCAGCTTGCAGTTGCAAGAGGCTTCAGTGTACTGTGTACGGTGTGATGTCGATCTTTATCCGTCTCCTTGTTTGATCTATGGCTGTTGCCGTTGCATGTCGACAGGTAGATCAAACCTGTAATTGAAATCGATGAGGGAATTTATAGTAACATGACAGATGTGGGTAACCAGTTAGCAGAGCCTCGCAGCAGGCGTGAGACTTCAAAAGCACCTGTTTTTCGAAATGTATTCGGATCAAGAAGTCAAAGCAGAGTAAGGGGCAACGGGGAAAACACCAATAATGCTCACGAGGATTCTTACGAATTGAGCTTTCAAGTATCCAGAAATTCATCGGCATGTTCCCAACTGTTACCAGTTGAAAAGAGGGATGATATTAGAGGTTCGGTTAGCAATTTTGAAGACATGAGCAAAGATATAACAAGGCTCCCTCAGTTTCAGAAGGCCGACGAACTTTTTAATTGCTTGAATACGTTCACTGAGGACATGTCCATTGAAGACCCGAGTAGGTTTGAAGCTATATTTGATACTGGTAGTTCTGGTTATAAGTATGAGGTTATACTAGAGAATCAAAGAGGGGTGACAGCATTGGGCATCCCTTTGTTTAGTAAGCAGTCGTTGTTTCCGTTGGACCCCCCAACTTTGCAAACATTGAAAGGTAACGATATTGACATGTTAAATTTATATCCTTTACCAAGCAGAAACTGGCAATGGGGCTGGAAGAACTGGCATGTTTTAATGATCAACGATGTTGACGAGGAGGGTTGGATGTATTCTAGGGTGAGATTTAATAGCCGAAAATGGAAAGGGGTTGCTAAATTTGGTAATTTTGTTAGAAGAAGAGTCTGGGTGAGATTAAGGATTAAAGTTATCGAAGAAGATTCAGAAATAGATTTAATTGATTGCTTACCTCCAGTCTTGACTGTCAATCCAAGTCCATCTTCAGAGGCTCTAGAAGCGACTTCTGAAAAAATTCCAACCAAAATTGAGACTCAAGAGCCTGCAAATCAAAACAACTTATCAATTGTTGTTGAAGAAGTGCCTAATAGTGACGATCTCAATGATTCCAGGTTCCTGGATGATGCATCCGCTTCTCTTAGTAACGGTGCACCAAACACTCGATCAACGACGGATGAGATAATTTACTCTGACCAATCCTTATCAATTTTAGTTGACTTTCAGAAAAGACTTGCGCACGATAGAATTGACCGCCTGAGAATTGATAACTTGATAAAGTTTGTATTCAACCTTGATATAAGGACCTTGCAATTCTTGTTATTGGACCATCAGAGTAAGCCCAAGAATTCTTTACTATTGCATCACCTTTCTTTGAACCCTTCACCACTTTCTGAAACAAAACGTAAAAACTCTAGTTGGGTGTCGTATTTGTTATCATCCATAGAATTCAATGAGTCTCGAAAGTCTTTCTTAAAGAAGTTTGACTTGCAGCTGGATGACCTGCGTACCTCATTTTCTGCTGACGTCAAAAAGAATGAATTACTCTCCCAAATTGGAGAAGTACTTCACGAATTGCTTGCACCAAGCTTTTATGATTCCGAACGAAGGGTCACCAAATAATAATGATCAGAATATACAGAAAACGAATTTTTCCTAGAGCTATATATACATTTCGAATCTATAAAACTCCTAAAAAAAGAGATGACCACCATATAGTGGCATATATTTACAAGTGCCTTTTGATTTTGACCTCCTCTATAGATTCAATAATATCACCTGGAATCAATTCGGGATCCCCCATCAGCGCAATACCACATTCAACACCATTCTTAACCTCTGTAACGTCGTCTTTCTCAATTTTTAATTGGGAAACGTGACCAGTATAGATTATTTGCTCCTCACCGTCTTTATCTCTCTTCATTCTAACAGTTGCGTTTTTCTTGAACACACCTTCTATAACTTTCGAACCAGCAATATGGAAAGATTTCTTACCCTTAGAAATGTCAAAGATCTGTCTAACCTGTACCCTTGATATGACCTTGGTTTCGATCTTAGGAGGAAGCTTTTCCGTCAATACTTCAAGAACATCCTCTATCAAATGATAAATAACGTTGAATTCTTTAATTTCCACACCGGAGGCAGCGGCACTATTTTTCAATTCCTGAGGAACCTTTAAGTTGAAAGCAAAAATAGTGGCACCTGCCATCTTTGCTCTTTCGACATCAGATTCAGTCGGAACACCAACAGCATGATACAAGACTTGTGACTTGACCTGATCGTTACCTAGCCCTTCAATACTTTGCGCAACAGCTTCTGCCGATCCACTGACGTCAGCCTTGATAACAAACGGAACAGTAATCAACTTGCTCTTTTCATGTTCAAACAATTCAGGTTCCATTTCTCTGATTTCATCCAAAGTGAAACCTAACTGTTGATGTGATTGTATCACCTGATCACGTTCAGACTTTGCAATCTGCTCGATTCTTCTCTTATTGATTTCTTCAATTTGAGCTGCCTCCTCAAGCAATCTGTATCTTTTCTCTCTGTTTCTAATAACTTTCTTTGCGATCGCTTCGGTTGATGCCTGGATCACGTACTCACCAGCATTTGGAATTTCCTTCCATCCAGAAACTTCGACAGGGGTTGCAGGATCAGCCACTCTGATTGCTTTACCGTGCTCATCTTTCATAATCTTAACTTTACACCAAGTAGTACCAGCAACCAGAATCGCACCTGGTTTTAGTTGACCTCTTTTAACCAAAAAAGTTGCAACCTTACCTAATCCTTTCCTTATTTGTGATTCCAAGATGTAACCTTCAACAGGAACTTTCTGAACAGGTGCTTTTAACTCCAAAAGTTCTGAAACAGTAATAATGGTCTCTTCAAGTTCATCCATACCCATACCTGTCTTTGCAGATATTCTGACGGTTGGAATCTCTCCTCCATAATCTTCCACATCAATACCGTGTGCCGACAAATCGGCCACAACCTTGTCTGGATTAGCTTCTTCCTTATCACATTTATTGATGGCAACGACCACAGGAACACCGGCTTTTTTGGAATGTTTAATAGCTTCAATTGTTTGGGGCATAACGGAATCTTCTGCGGCAACAACCAAAACGACCAAATCCGTTGCGTTGGCACCTCTTTCTCTCATCTTCAAAAAAGCTTCATGCCCTGGTGTATCCAAAAAGGTAATCTTCTTTTTAGAAATAGGTGTAGTCACAGAAAATGCACCAACATGCTGTGTAATACCACCATGCTCTCCCTTCACAATTGAAGACTTTCTTAGGTAGTCTAAAATTGTGGTCTTACCATGATCGACGTGTCCCATGATGGTAACAATAGGAGGACGCGGTCTGGCATTCTTTTCATCGGTACTTGGGAAAAGATCAAGTCCTGAATCATCATCCTGATTGACTTCAAATCCATATTCATCAGCAATCAAAGACGCTGTTTCGAAGTCTAAGATGTAGTCGTTGGTCATATTTTCAAATCCCAGCTCTTCAAGATTATGCAGCAAGTTCGAAACTCTGACTCTAAGTACTATGGCAAAGTTGGAGACGGTTATGAACGAGGGTATATCAATTTTAGGTTTAGTCTCTTGTCTGATCGTTTGGAGCTTCTGCTTCACCTCGATTGGACGCTTGGGCTGAGCATTTAGTTGTTGCCCCTTGTCATTCGCCGAAAAAGTCCTTTCACGAGGTGCTGTTTTATCATGAGCAGCATTAGGCTTAGACTTATCTCTCGTACTATTTTCGATGGTTTCATTATTAAGAGGGTCGCTCTTTGGCTCTGATGGTTTCTCTGCTTTCTTCGGTGGCTTGGATGTATCAGGGAGGACTTGATCTGCTGTTCTTTTTGCCATTTCTTGTGACCTCAAATTCTTGTTGAAAACAGTCCCTTTCTGCTGACTTTTAAACAATTTTTGAGATCCTATACTATCATCTTTTGATATTTTTGCCTGTTCTGGTTGAACATCAGACTTTTGTGCTTCTATCGTCTTTTTGGATCCGAATCTCGATCTTCTTGCCGCAACCGAATATTCACGGCATATGGGTAGCACTGAGCCGCATATCTGTGAATTAGTACAGATTATTCGTCCTAGTCTGCCCGACAGCAAACCTTTATGTATCATGTCAGGATGCTTGCTGAATTATCCTTATTGCTGCAACATCTGGATGTAGAGCAGGAACCGAATTATATACCCTTCAAGTATCACGATTCCTAGTCTCCACTGGAAAATTTTGAACGGCTTAGATCAGCAGTTAGTAGAAAGATTACTTAAGCGAGAAGTCTATGTGGTGGCTGATCCACATCAAGAGAACAATAAATCCTCAAATCAGAGCTCTATCTAGATATTTATATTTATATACAAATCGGTTGGTATGTATGTCATCTGAAATCTTTTGGATCGTTAACCGATTCATCTCCAAAGTGCGGTGTTGAAGAGCGAGGCGGTAGCTCGAACAAAGTTTCTGTATCATCATCAATGGTATCCCTATTATACTCATCTTCTGAGTTATGGAGAACGTATTCAGGTTCTTCAACAACAAATTGGTCATCATCAGGATTTTCTTCTTCAGCTTGAATAATCTCCAGGGTAGATCGTGTAGTAGCTCCAACCTGGACTTCAGCAGTATGATCTACATCCAATAAAGGTCCTTGGAAATTTTTCTTTCCCCAGGTATAATAACCCACTGCAATACCAATATTAAACAATGAAAATAATACAACAGCATAGTTCATTGTGCTAATATCAATGTATCTTGATGGTGGAAAGCAAAGAACAATAACGGTGACTATAATGAAAAAGCAGCTCAGGATGTTCACTAGATACCCCAGTTTTCTTAACTTGAAAGCAGAACCCTTAATCTTACGTCTCTTGTTTAACAATGAACAGAGAATTGGGATACCGTTAGCTATATTCAAGGAAATCACCGTGCAGCCAACAAAAGCATTAAATGCAGAGCTGGATAGCATTGAGAAACTTCCAAACAGACATGAAACAGCGACTGATAGTAGCAAAGCATTCTTGGGAACAATCTCTTCGTCAGACATTGTATCAACCTGTTGCCATAAGGAATTGAAAGGTAAGCCATTATCTCTACCAAATGCATAAACAGTTCTAGATGCAGTTGTCAAGGAACCTATAGTAGCAAAAGTCAACGAGCCTGAAATCAAGATAACCAATACAAAGGAAACAACAAAAGATTTAGTTGATAGTTTGAACACAATATCAATTGGAAAGATGTCTGGATTGTCATCTAACAACCGTGTCAAATCAGGTAAAATACTCAAGATAGGAATAATGAATATTAGCCCAGTTAGAGAACTGATAAGAACAGACATGATCAATCCCTTTGGAATGGTCCTTTCTGGCTCTTTAACTTCTTCAGACATAGAGACTATCATACCATAACCATTGAAAGTAAGAGATGCAAACTGAATACCTCCAATTATAAAGGCAATAGCATCTGGCCATCCACTTCTTGAAGCGTCAAAGTGGGTTAGGATATATTTGATATCATGAAAATCACTAGAAAAAATCAGTAGCAAAAAGTCCATAATTAAAACGGTGTAGACAGTCCAATAGATACATAGTTTATTGATTCTTTCTAACTGGCTTTGAAATTTCAAGTTAACAAATGTACACATCGCAATAATTGCAACATATGTCAAAAATATAATGAAGTCATCATGCTTATAATCACTCTTCTTCAATCCAAAGATGGATAATATGAACTGGGAGCCACCAAACGCATATGAAACGAACATCAACCAGTTTCCCAACACTAGGTACCAACCAGTGAACCATGAACTTATTAATGCATATTTTTCGTTTGCAAGAATACTACTAAAATGGTATACACCACCAGATGATGGAAATTTTGAAGATATCTCACCCAATGATAGAGAAATCATAATAGTAAAAAAGGAGAACAAGACCCAACCCCATAATATTGTGAAACTAGAGCCGCAAACTAAACCGATTGATAGGGTTGATGCAATACCAAAGGGAACATTCATCAAGGAAAAACCCAAACCAATAATTGAGCCTATAGAGAATCTTTTCTTCAATTCTTGTTTATATTTAAAATGTTCCACTTCCTCCATCTGATCGTCATCTTGCCAGATATCGTGAATCACATGGTCACCAATATTTCGCAATCTTTCATTTAGTGCCTCGTTGTGAAGAACTTGGTCACTTATATTCCTCAATCTTTCGTTTAGTGCCTCGTTATGTAAAACTTGATCACCTAAATGTGTGATTCTCTCTTGTATATCCGCTATTGGAAGTAAAGAATAAGTACCGTGAGTGTCATTTGTATTGCCATTTGTATTCGTCATATTATTCTAATTGAACGAATCGCCAGAAGAAGAAGAAGATGCGTTATGGGTAGTATAGGGTATGCACTCAACCTGAATACCCAATCAGCTATTTTCACCAGATATACAAAAATAAATGAAAGGGGATTAATACTGGTTTAAATTGGCTGAGTGTTCTCTTTGGTGAGTTGGTCAATCGCAGTCAAATAAGCGAATCAAAGCCTTGCGATTTCTATTGTGAGGATTTTCGATTCCGGCAATGTCAAAAAATGATCTATAAAGCAGGGCTCATAAATATTTCTTCAACAATATACTCTCTGATCTTGCATTGAACAATATAGCTACGAAACCAAGCTCAAGACATAATATTTATCCGTTAAGGAGCCAATACATGCTGCGCAATCTGAAAGACTGAAGGTTTCGAAAAATAACCCTGGTCGATAGTCCTTATTTCGACGCGTATCTACAAAATTTTCAAATGGAAACATGTAAGTGCAGGGCTATAATGGTTGAATACCAGGGTGTGCTGTATTTGATCGAATCTCTATAATTGATTTATAAAAACTGTATCAAATCTTGAATTATGGATCAGGACATCTATGATGAATTCGGTAACCTTATAAACGGTGCGGGTCATAGTAATGAATCATCTAGCGATAGTGATGATGACTACGATGTTCCAACTTTCAACTACGTACAAGAAGAGAGGCACGATTCAGACGATGAGGATGATGATGAAGAAGGGAATGGCCATTTAGACCAGGAAGATCAGTCAAATGCGATAGTATTACATGAAGATAAACAATATTATGGAACATTATCGGATGTTTACGGAGCAGATGTCGAAACGATTATTGCCACAACAGATGCTCGGGACATGAACGAACCAACTGTGATTCCACAGGTCGACAAGTCCTTCAAGATCGAAGAGAAGGACTTACCAGAGACCTTTTATTCCAAAGAATATATGTGGGATTTGCTATCCCTTCCGTCCAAAATTCGAAATGTTGCGTTGTGTGGTAGCCTTCATTCAGGTAAGACCGCGTTTTTGGACATGTTGATCAATGAGACTCATGACCTTCCAATTTCAATCAACAGAAAAAATTATAAACCATTAAGATATACAGATAACCATAACTTGGAAATTAGCAGAGGCCTTTCGATTAAGGCAACTACCATGACCTTACTGCTTCCCGATCTCAAAGGAAATTCAACCGTCTGCAACATTGTAGACTCACCTGGTCATGTTAATTTCGTTGATGAGATGGCTGTCTCTACCCGTCTTGCGGACAGCGTTGTTTTGGTTGTTGACGTTATTGAGGGAATTACAAAGGGTTTAGAACTGGCATTGGAACACGCTTTAAAGATGAACATCTCATTATGTTTAGTTATTAGTAAGATTGATAGATTAATCTTGGAACTCAGATTACCTCCATTGGACGCATATTTTAAAATACGAAGAGTCATTGATGAACTCAATCAAAGAATTATAGATTCCAAATACGTTAAGAATAATAATTACAAGCATAACACAAGATTGTCTCCCGAAATGGGTAACGTATGCTTTGCATCGACAACATTGAACTTTTGCTTTTCATTAAGAAGCTTTTCAACGCTTTACATAGAATCGCACAACTTGAATATTAGCTTGAATTCATTTGCAACAAAAATGTGGGGTGATATCTACTACATCAATAATAAGTTTACAACTAAACCAGGCAATTTAACATCTGCAGCCGATTCGAGAACCTTTGTCAAGTTCATTCTAGAACCAATATACAAACTTGTAACTCATACATTAACAAAAGAACCTAAAGAGTTACAAGATTTTTTAGCAGAGAAGTTAAACATCAGCTCAATTCACAAATCAAAGTTTAAGTTAGATTTACAGTTATTGTTCAAAGAAGTCTTTGTGGCTTTTTTCGGTAAATCATCAGCATCATTCTCTGATATGCTACTAGCTCAACCATCGCCTGAGGATAATGCTTTGGCAAAGTTTGATTCAATCTTCACTGGAGCAAATTCGGCCGATATACAACAAGTTAAACAACATATAATTAACTGTGACTCTCAAGGTCCATTAATCGCCTATATTACTAAATTAGTTGACACTAAAGATGCATCTCGTTTCTACGCACAAGTTAGGGTTCTTTCGGGAACCTTGAAACAAAATAGCTCAGTTCAGTTACTTGGCGAAAATTTCTCTGAAGACTACGAAGAGGATATGAAACTTCAAGATATTAAAAAAACTTTTCTAAGTTGTGGAAGATATAGAATCAACGTTACAGGCCTACCTGCTGGTTCTATCGGATTAATATCGGGCCATGATATCGATTCATTCATTACCAAAACTGCCACTATCTATGGGACAGAATTTGAAGATCATAAGCAATTACACATTATCAAACCACTAGAGAAAGTATCTCCCCCAGTTTTCAAAGTTGCTGTTCAACCAGTTAACCCATCAGAACTTTCAAAGTTCGTGGAAGGGTTAAAAAAGTTATCCAGATCTTATATCGGCTCTGAGGTCAAAGTTGAAGAGGGTGGTGAGCATGTAATTCTTGGTTATGGTGAGCTCTACTTTGATTGCTTACTTCACGACCTTAGACTTTTATATACGGATGTTGAGATCAAAGTTAGTGACCCCATGGCCCGTTTTTCTGAAACATGCGTTGATATGTCGATGGTTAAATTGAACACGGAGTCCAACAACAAGAAAAACAGAATCACAATTATTTCAGAACCTATGGATCCACGTATAGGCAGAGATATTGAGGATGGCATCGTTTCCATTGCCTTGCCGCCCAGACAATTAGCACGTCACTTCAAAAATGTATATGGTTGGGATTCATTGGCATCAAGGTCTATTTGGGGATTTGGACCTGATGATGACTCTGCTGCAATCTTATGTGATGACACTATACCTGAAGATGTCGACAAGGAGAAACTACTTTCAGTTAAACAACTGATCAAGCAAGGTTTCAAATGGGCAACCAGAGAAGGTCCGTTATGCGACGAGCCTATTCGTGACGTGAGATTCAGAATCATAGACATCGAATTATCTGACAATCAAATGGAATCAAACAGTGCTCAGTTGATTCAGATGGTTCGAAATGCATGCTACACAGCATTGATGACGTCTTCACCTAGACTTCTTGAACCGATCTTTGAGATTGAGATTATTTGCTTCAGTCATATTGTAGACAAGTTATCTAAACTATTGGATAAAAGACGTGGAAATATTGTCACAGATAGACCCATTGATGGTTCACAACTATATAAAGTGACTGGCTTCATACCTGTTATCGAATCAGTTGGTTTAGAAACTGATATCAGATTGTTGACACAGGGCCAGGCAATGTGCCAAATGATTTTCAGCAGATGGCAAGTTGTTCCAGGAGACCCATTGGATAGCTCTTTGTTCATTCCTTTGTTGAAACCTGCTCCTATTAGTTCTCTAGCAAGGGATTTCACGATGAAGACCAGAAAGAGAAAAGGTTTGGAAGACGAACCTACAATTAGAAAGTATGTGGATGAGGAGACATATGCTAAGCTACGTGCTGCTGGTTTGTTTGATTGAATATTTAATTTTGTATAATAATATATGTGTGAAAGTTCAAGTAGTAATAATTTTGTGTTCAATACTGAAGCAATCCGAACCTAAGGATCCTTTCATCCAGTTAGAGAAGAAACAAGAAAATAAAAACCGAAAAGAAAAAGGATGTTGCCTTATCTTCATCGACAGATGTACTGATGCGGCATGTAGCATACTAGCCTAAAGAAAACGGACACTTGAAGACCAGTCTCAATATCCATATTTTTCAAGAAAATTGAACTATATATTTTGAGTAATATTAGCGATTAATATAAATTAGATTACAAACAAGGAGTATCGGAAGGTAACTCATATATAGGTTATCTGTTATATTGAACAAAGATATTATAATAACACCAACAAGAGTGAAGGGAAAATGAAAACGTTATTGAACATCAATTAAAATTACATCTTTTTCTTATTTCTTCTTCTGTTCTTACCAGGTCTGTTCTTAGCACCTTTACCACCAGACTTACCGAAACGCTCACCACCTTTGCTACTAAATTTGTTGTTGTCCGTTTTTTGTCTCTTGTTACCACCTCTACCACGACTTTCTTCCTTAGCAGCAGCAGCTTCTTCGACAGCTATATTGAATTCATCATCACCAATTTCATTACTTTGTCTCTTCTTCTTCAATGATTTAATCTTCTCCAAGGCTTCTCTCTTATCTTTTTGTCTCTGTTGTAATGTTTCGTGTTGCACTTGTTTACCGAATTTCTTTAATTGTCTTTGTCTTCTAGCTTCTTCGCTGGCCTTCTTTTCAGTGGCTTCCTTCATCAATTTAACCTTCAATTTTTCCATGTGTTCATCGGATTTGACCATCTCTGCAAAGTAATCCATCGGTCTTGAAAATGGAATCTTCAACGCTAGAAGCTTTTTTCTACCTTCTAAAGCGGCATCCAAACCTTGTTTAAAGAATTCCAATTCTCTTTCAGTATCGTCGTAAATGTCCTTAATGTTTTGCTCAACTGACGTATGATATGTGATCGATTGATGCTCATCAAAGCCATATTTTTCGAATGGTATTTGAATTCTAGATAGAGAATCTTTTAATGCTGCAGTATTATTTATGGTTAATTTAGTATATGGAACAACATCAGCGTCTGAATCTATTTCAACGTCAGATAAAGGAACATCTTCCTCTTCATCTTGTTCTTCCTCATCTTGTTGTTGGTCGCTGTTCTCTTCATCATCTTCACTTTCATTATCATTGATGTCCTCATCATCATCATCACTTTCAGCAAGAATATCAAAATCTAATCTACCTTCAATAGCTTCAATGTCAGATCCGTCTTCATCATCATCACTTTCCTTTTCTTCTTTATCAACTGGCTTTTCCTTCTGTAGGATATTTTTTAGCTTTCTTTGTTCTTTCTTACTTAGTGTTTCACTTTCATAAGAAGTGTCATCCTTTAAGGAATTCTTTGCTCTTGACGATTTAGCCATAATTTTTGAAACTGTTGTAAAATTGACTGATAATCTGCAATGTACTCTATAGTAGCATAATAGTGTGTACAGTTTTGATTTATAAAATTTTTTTTTTCTCCTATAAAATAAAATTTTAAAATTTCCAAACTTTCCAAATTCGGATTCAAATTGATTGTGACACGACCTTGAAATTTTCAGGTTACATAATCAACAGCCGGGCCAGGAAAAAACATCAGTAAACGAGGTAAACGAGTGGGCAGCTTTCGTGTCTTTCGATCTTTCGGTTTTTAGGCCGAGGGAGGCTACATAGATCTGTTGTACCACTTGTTCTGACCCAGTGTAATCTTATATATTTTTCTTCTTAAATCAACTAATAAGAAATTGACAATGGATAAATTAACTGGTAGAAAGAAGTTTAACGACATTTTCCCTGAATTGGTCAAAGAGCTCGAGGAGATCTTAGACAACTATGGCATGCCTGCAGATGCCATCGCTTGGTTCAAGAGAAATTTGAACTACAACACCCCTGGTGGGAAATTGAACAGAGGTTTATCTGTTGTTGACACGTATGCCTTGTTGAAAGGTTATAAGTCATTTGATGATTTTGAAGAGCAAGAGTACAAGAAGGTTGCTATTTTGGGATGGTGTATCGAGTTGTTACAAGCTTACTTCTTGGTTGCCGATGACATGATGGACAAGTCGATCACCAGAAGAGGTCAACCATGTTGGTACAAGGTTGAAAATGTGAATGAAATTGCTATCAACGATTCGTTCATGTTAGAGGCCGCCATCTATGTTTTGCTGAAGAAATATTTCAAGAAAGATTCATGTTACGTTGACTTGTTAGAATTATTCCATGAAGTCACATTCCAGACAGAGCTTGGTCAATTGCTAGATTTAATCACTGCTCCAGAAGACCATGTTGATTTATCAAAGTTTTCTCTTGCAAAACACTCATTTATCGTTATTTTCAAGACTGCTTACTATAGTTTCTACCTACCTGTTGCATTGGCGATGTTCATGGCTGGAATCAATGATGAGAAAGATTTGAAGCAAGCTCAAGATGTTTTAATTCCTTTGGGTGAATATTTCCAAATTCAAGATGATTTCTTGGACTGTTTTGGTAAACCTGAAGACATTGGGAAGGTTGGTACTGATATCTTGGATAACAAGTGTTCCTGGGTTGTCAACACTGCTTTGAAGATTGCCACTCCAGAACAGAGAGCCTTGTTGGACGAAAACTATGGTAGAAAAGATGCGGTTAAGGAAAAGAAATGTAAAGATCTATTCAATGAATTGAAGATCGACCAACTATACTATGAATATGAAGAGAAGATTGTTGGAGAGTTGAAGGAGAAGATTACCAAGATCGACGAAAGTAGAGGGTTCAAAGGTGAAGTTTTAACTTCATTCTTGAATAAGATTTACAAGCGTCAAAAATAGATAGAAAACTTAGATAACTGATTCATTATAAACTATTTCAGCTAACTAACTAACTAACTAACTAACTAACAAACAAAATGGGAGCCGGGAACCAATAATCCACAGAAACACACGACTCCCAGAAACAGTAGTTCTAATCTTAATTGAAGCAAAAATTCAGACAGGAATACCAGTGCCGACTTTTGGCGGGTAGTCTGTGGAAGTAACGGGAGGCTCTGGATGCTTGCAAGTGCACCAGGTATCTTTGGAAGATGGATCCATAGCAGTTGGGATATGTAGACCGCATCCGATCCAGGTATTCTTGGAGCAGTGGGGACAGCTGGTAGGACGACACATTGTGTGAAGGATGAAGATACGTAGATCCGACCGACACAGGAAGTATAGATATAATGGGACGAGAACACAAATGAGAGACTGGAGACCAAAGTAGTGCCAATTAAGAAGTCCTGCTTCGATCGATCAACGTTCCAATTCTTCCAACCACCCAAATCAACCATGCATGCATGCACAGCGAATCACGATTCACGATTCACGATGCACGATGCACGCACGGTCCACACCGAGTCACCGACGCCTCAACTCCCATCTGAGAAACTGTGCGACGCGACTGTGGCGCCACGTGCGCATCCCACGTGACAATGCCGCAACGGCTGTGCAAAGGCGGCGGGCACGCGGCGGATAGCGGAAAGTCAGCTGTCCGGCGCTCACCTGACTGCCCGCTCACGTTCCCGTGTCTGTTTTATCTATCACAGTTTGTTTGTTTTCCTTTTATCCCCATATATATATATACCCATACCATTTTAGCTGGACAGGATATACTAGCTCGATCTATATAAATTCTTGCTTCCAGACTCTGATCATACAGCCACAATTTTTGCTTCTTAGATTGCGTGTTTCAAGCCACCGTTGTACATCCAATCATCTTATAACCACCGTCTAATCCCATTTATTCGTGCTTGCGTTTTGCTTACCGGGTTTTTAAAAAACTTTATCTGCTTAGTTCTCTTGACGTTTACTGCTTCGTTATAATACCAACCATGTCTTCCGTTTCTGAACATCACTTTAATTCTACAGTTCCAGATACCCAGATCAACGACAAGTTGAAAGACATCGCAAAGATCTCCTCCAATAATAATACTAATAATAATAATAATAATAATAATCAGACCTCATCCATCTCTTTAAAACACGCAACTAGCGACAAAGAGATAGATCCTAAGATAGAGAGATTATCCGAAGAGAATCATCATATTGCACATGAAAGAATAATGACGCAACCATCTGCCGAAGAACCTCAATCTAAGAAGAGAAAGGCAGAAATCGAGTCCGATCTAGAAACCTCCAAGTTGCCAACTTTAACTGTCCCACATACAACTACGTTACCAGAGGAACCATCTTTAAAACCTGCTGCTGGTACGCCTGAGTGGACAACTTGGAGAAAATTGAACCATAAGGAAGTTGAAAAGAGAAGAAGAGAGGCTATAAATGAAGGGATCAATCAATTGAAAGAATTGTTACCAACCAAAGATGAAAACAAATCTCAAATTATCAAGACTGCTGTTGAATATATCAAAAAGTTAAAAGAGAATGAGAATTCTAATATTGAGAAATGGACTTTGGAGAAATTGATTACCGATCAAGCTGTCAACGAACTTGCCAACTCTAACGAGAAGTTGAAGATGGAATTGGAGAAAGTTTATAGAGAGGTTGAACATTGGAAAAAACGCTTTTCTCAAACACAGCTTGAATTGGAGGAGCTGAAAAAGGACCTCTGATTTTTGTTTATTTATCTGTCTTTTCATTGTTCTGTTGTTCTCACTGGTTATTTTGATGTTCCTTTATTTGTATTTTTAGCCTGGTTATGTGTCCGCGTTTTGTTTATTTGATTTGATTTTAATCTGTATTTATGGTTTGACTGTAATAGATTATATCTATTATCTTTTTTTTAAAAAAAACGAAGTCGGCAATACTTTTTGAAATGTTATATTCACCGATTTTCTTTTTATGCTTTTTTATAATTTTATTTTATTGGGGTTTGTTCCTTCTTTTGTCCTACGAGGTAATTGCACATTCATGTACTGTAAAACAACATAATTTGGTGACATTAGTAAATATAAGGCTAATATATATATATATATATATATACAACAAACGGTCGATTATAATTCAACTTCCCTAACCAAAACACCTTCCGTTCCTTGACCAAGCGAGCCATAAACACTGAAATCGATGTGCAACATCTGTCTCTCATCCAACTGTGGAACACCTCCTCCGAATCTGAAAATGGTAGAAGTCCCCGCATACATTAGATTGTCTTCCATACCGGACCTGTTACAAACAACAACAACCATGTTTTTCTTGTCACGAGGTTCTGAGTACATTGGATCCATTCTGATCATCCAATACCGTCCTGTATTCTTATCTGGTAACTCTCGATCAAAACCTGGTGCATCATCGGCAATGCTTCTCTCCAAGATTTTATTGGAATTAGACTGATCATCATCAATTTCAAAGTCAACTTCTTTTTCGTAAATCTCTGTATATTGCTTTAGATCATTTGCAGTCCAATCTTCACTCCAGTTGGAGTTCATCCATGCAGTGGGGACAAGAACTAGATCAACGTTCTCCTTAACACAAAAGTTGCTAAATTCAAACTTATTGAATGGTGATTTAAATTGGTATGGATTGAGATCCATGCAGATACCAATCGTAGATCTGAGCTTGCGTCCTTTCAACTCAATTTCAAAGGACTCGAACCCAGAAGGTGATTCCTCACAGCCCCAAGCCACATCTGTATCGTACAAAAAACTCTTTCTATAATTGTGAACAATAGATCCATTAGGTGAGATCAACAATGCAGAATTGTAGATCTTGTAAGAGTTGCCCCCACTGATGGGGAACTTTTCAGGGTAGCCCAACAAGGTATGGCATTTGTATTTCTCAGCCAATATCTTACCCAACTCGTAGGTCTTACCTGCACCCTTCTGTTCTAGGTATGGCTCTATATGATGTCTATCTTTGAAGTTGTACCCAGTAATAGCCAATTCGGGTAAAACGATCAAATCTGGCTTCTTAACAGCAGGCCTATCAAAGGCTCTTTCCACCAATCGCAAAGCTCTCTTGAAGTTCGCTTCAAGCTGTCCTATTCTAGGGTTCAACTGCACCGTAGCAATGTTTAATCTCATCGTAGAAGAAGTGCTTTCCCCCAGTGCATCCATGTTCCTACGATCAACAAACCTGACGAACAATAATATATATATATATATATATATTTATGTCGCCAATGTAGTGGAAAATGTCCGAATCCGGGGAACTTCCAAGGCACCGCCACGGCCCGCTAGCTGGGTCCTAAAACCCGCTGGTGCACAGCGAACCCGCAGGCATTGGCCCTCTGGAAGATCCAGACGGCGTCGCACAACGGACACCGTGATGCAACTCAAGTTGAAGAGTTGGTTGATCGGTGCTGTGTGACGAGATGGGTGCTTGGTTAATCTCTCAGCACAGACATAGGTTTGAGACGAGTTTATAGTCTCTCAGAGTAGTCATGGCATTGGAAATCCCAGAATTGTTGCTCGACCCTGCGTTGAAGCTATGGGTGTTGTTGCCCATCTCGGTGGTGATGGTTCTCGTCGGGATCTTGAGAACTTACATCACCATCTTGCTACAACCATCACCAAAACTTCAATCACATCTATTGGTCAGAGAGCAGCAACATCTCAATAGATTGAGAACTTTCAAGAGAAACTGCCATGTTTTCAGTTACAAATCAGAATTCACAGACAGATTGTCATACTACAACACAGTATATTCAACGGCTCAGTACTTGAAGGACAAGCCAACGAAGGATCCGAACGACGTTCCAAATCCATTAACCGATCCTAACTCGTCTGATTTTTTCATGCAAATGCTCAAATCGAACGCTGCAAACTACATCCCTCAAACGGTGATAATGTGGTGGGTCAACTTCTTCTTCAAAGGGTACGTGCTAATGAAACTCCCATTCAATTTGACTTCCAACTTCAAATCTATGTTACAAAACTCTATAAACACAGCTAACCTTGATGCTTCCTACGTCAGTTCTATATCTTGGTACTTTGTTAATTTGTTAGGTTTGAAGAGTGTTTATGCATTGATTTTAAACGATGGTGATCTTGTCAATCTGTTGATGCAATCCCAACAACAACAGCAGCAGCCTGTCATGCCTGCGTTGGCTGGTGCTGGCCCTACCGCTGCTCAGCAATTTAAAGGTGAGTTGGAAGGTGCCCAATTGATTCAATTCAGAAGTTCCGTGGATGGTGTTGAAGACAGATTCTTACAACGTTTTACTTAGTTTATTTAAATTATACATACTCAAAACTTGAGAATTCATTTTCACATTATTTGTTACATACGTACATAAATACAGGTATCAATCGTTTATATATATACGGTTTCATCTTTCTTAAACAATCTTTGTAGCTTGTTGTTTCAAGTAATCGATTGTACTTGAGACAGACTTTTTATCGAAGCCGATAAAATCATCGGATGCACTAGTGTCACAAGATTCCAAAAGTTCTATAAAAGTTGAAATATCCTCACTGGACAATTTTTCGACCTTCAATAACCACAATCTCACAGCAACAGATGACCCAAACTTACAATACCATTTCACAATTGTTTTGGCAGTGTCATCATTGTGAATCGGTTGTTGTGGATATATACTGAATAGATGGTTGATCAACGAAGTTAGTCTTATTGAACAGTCAACGTTCAAACTAGTGATTGCATTCTTGGAATTTGGTTGATATTCATTAATACTCTTCTGACAATAAGAGTTAATGACCAAACGATTGAAGTTGGCAGAAAATCTCTCACTACGGCACAACTTACAGTAGTTCACAAACCAACCAATTTCATTAGTATCCATCCATTTCAAAAGTACAGTCACAGTTCTGTCTGTGATGTAATTATCTTCATCGGATCTTAACACAGAACCTAGTTTTGAAGAATATGCATTAAAAATCGTTCTTTGGTTTTCAAAATTAGAGTCTAATGAATTGGCAACGGTATCAACCAATTCTAAATATGATTCAATGAAAAAAACAGGCGGAATTAATCCCGATTCAGCAGACAAATTAATAATATTGTAGGCGTTTTGAAAGTCTTTTTGAGAAATGTACATCCTCAATAACTCCAACCTTAACCCATAGGAAACGGATGTAGCGACAGTTTCTGGTAGTATCACAGATTCAATGTTCGTAATTATCAAATTAACCAAATGTGGTTGATCTAAAAGAATGTATTGGAATAAAATAGTTTCTAGTTCTTCTTTTGAAAAAGATGATATTTCTTCATTGATGTATGCCGAGAGCTTTTCTAGGAATACATTTTGATTGACTTGCAATTCATCACTCGACTGTAACAATGCTGTAACTATGTTGTAAACCGAATATCTTTCTAAATCTGGCTCGTCAATTAAGGTTGAAATCAGGGCAGCAATGCTGATATCTTTATCTTGCTCTATGACTTGTATAATATTTGGTTGAATCGATGAAGGAAATTCAGCTTTTCTGAAACTGAATTTTTCATCCATAATTCTCAATTTCTTCTTTGTTACACGATTATATTCCAACATTAGTTGATAAATACTCTTATCTGGATCAGTAAAATCTCTATTATGATGCTCTTTGATGCTAATCAAGCTAGCATATTGGTCCGGCAATGAATGCTTCAAAGTGACCTTTAAGATATCATTTGCATTGAAATCAACAAACCCGTTCTTGTAGAATTCCTTGGTCTCCAATGAATCACGAACGGGCAGCTTCGAAGAAATCTGTATTTCTGAATTCATTTGACCATCGTCCAATAATTCTGTCAATCTGTTCACTTCCTTGACTCTAGAAGTCACGGATTCGTAATCGTCGTCGGCTCTTTTCAACTGTGAAGTCTCGTTGGCTTTGGTAACCTTAGAGGTAGTCAAAAATCGTGTAAAATGCAGCGTGGAGTACTTGCCTCCACGCAGCAGCCTTGTGGAGTGTATCATTCTCGGCTAGATGTTAAATTAAAGATCAACAAAAAGAAGTAAAAGATCGACACAAAGCACCAAAACAAGATGCATGAAAAAAAAAAAACATGTCTATCCAGAATAGTGAAATAAATTCAAGGCTCCTTTTTTTTCATCAACCAGGATGGCATAATCGCTTATGTGACGCCAGCACTGC
Source organism: Ogataea paraovalis (assembly GCA_030565405.1). Classification (NCBI taxonomy): domain Eukaryota; kingdom Fungi; phylum Ascomycota; class Pichiomycetes; order Pichiales; family Pichiaceae; genus Ogataea; species Ogataea paraovalis. Next base: position 54,558 of record JAJMBU010000036.1, on the reverse strand, counting down.
CCCCTTGGCGATGCCACTGTCTCCACTTTTCCACCTTTCTTGACAGACAGATTAATAGGTCGTTGCAGTTGTACAATTGTTGTTGTTGTGGCTTTTTGGAAAGGTGACAAGCAAGGCTTCTAGAATGCTGCTCATATGCAAGAAGATTAAGTATGTCGTTCATCGAATCAACAACAAGATTTGCGGAAAGCTGACGTTGATGATGCTTGCTTGGGTGCTACTAACGACAATCATTCCAAACTATTACCACCCAACTCCATTAGAACTAATGTCCGATGAGGATGGATACCTGAATTCCAGCTCTCTATATCAGCTAAATTCCAAAGTAGTTTTAGATAACCAACTGATCAACTCAGATATCGTCCTAGTGACTGCTCACCCTGATGATGAATCGATGTTTTTCTCGCCGGCGTTGATCGAACTCTCAAAGTTGAACTACGGCAATAGATTACACCTTATCTGTTTCTCCAATGGTGACTATGAAGGATTAGGCGAAATCAGAAAACGAGAGATAGCAAAAGCTGGTGCTTTTTTTGGTTTCACTACTGTCAAGGTGTTGGATTTTGTGGATGATATCAACTTGACATGGGATTTTCATACACAAATTCCTGACACTTTAAACTCCGAATTGGAGAAACTAGAATTGACTTTGCCACAGCTAGTCTTATTAACGTTTGACGAATCAGGAGTTTCAGATCATCCAAATCATAAATCATTGTACCACGGTGTTCACAATTTCATGAAGTTACGGCAAAAGGTTCAATCGGCATCCGCAGTCAAGTTTTTGAAATTGAAAACATGGCCTATTTATATCAAGTTCAGTGCTCAGTACATCACTAATATTGAATTGTTATTCAAATATATCAAAACTCAAACCAACTTTTATAATTTATGCAAATCATTTTCTCAAAAAATTGATTTTGAAAGTAAGTTAGAAAGCTATTCAAATACGTTCTATGGTGGCACTGGATCGCACCTAGATTCACCTAAGCAGTCGTTTGTTATCTATGGTGATATATATAGCTGGTTTGTGAACATGTCGGCCATGACTTATGCTCATTACTCTCAGATCGTTTGGTTTAGATGGTTTTGGTTGTTTTTCAGTAAGTATATGAACTCTAATGAGTTGGTTTTTGTTGACTCTTACTGATCATCTTTTCCTTTTTTCCCCCTTTTTCTTCACTAAATCATATGGTTATAATTTGCATTGATCTGGACTATAAGATCATCATTATATACTTTTCTTCTTTTCTGCATAGCTGAACTATCAAATTCAACACACATTTTCTTCATTTACTTATACGCCTTTTTCTTTTTTTTTACTATATTCTTAAAAGTCATTGAATAATATTGAGAGTTTCTAATATATATATATATATAGTTTACCATAAGCCCAGTCCATCATCTTCATCGTCAGCTAAATAGCTCTGTTTCACCTTCTCTCTTTCAGATTTTAAATGTCTCTCCTGACCTTTCATTAATTTCATCGTTAAAGTTCTTTTCATACGATCATTAATCGAAAACCGTTCGATCAAAGCTTCAGCCTTGTAGAAAAGTTTACGTCTTTGTAATTGTTCTCTGCATACATTTAAATAAGAAAACAATAGGTTCTCGTTCATGGCAGCCTTATCGGACGTCTTGTTGAATCTTGGACTCAAGACATACTTATGGAATTCAGGTAATCCTTCAATTAGCGAGTTTAAAGATGAATACTTCAATCTCAATCTAATCATCTGTCTCGAAGGCTGATCAACGGATTCAATTGCATGCTTCCAAATCAAATCAAATAGTTCATATTGAATCTTGAATTCACGCTTATAATGCGATTCATTCCCACCATTCTCCCAAATACGTGTTTGTATGTTTCTGTAAATGTTCTTAGAAACTAATCCTGTACATTCCAAAACACACGTCCAGTACTGTTGAGAATGCTGCAAGTCCAAGTCATACTTTTGGATTAATGCATCACAGATCTTGACACCTTTTAGAATTTGATTGTTGTATGAATATCCCAGAAGTATCGATTGTAAAACTTTAAATGTTGGATCTTCTAATGATTGACCGTTTCTCAGTTTGGATTCAGCATTATCAACAATCTCACCAGTAATTGGGTTAATTCCCCATATCTTGTGTATGAAGTTGTCTAAAAACTCAACGTTCTTTGATTTTGCTAAAGCCAACAAAATTGCATCGTAAACTCCTAGATCAGGTATCAATTTTGAACTTTGATATTCACTTAACATCTCCAGAATCGAATTTGAATGGTGTGGGTATCTATAATCCTTTGGAGTTAATTGCGCTCTGTTCTTCATTAAATCGTACCTACCCAATGACCAAGTCTTTTCAACAGATTTGGTGAGAATCTTAATCTTGTAAGCCCACATGGCATTGGTCAAATACAAATGCTTTCCTTCAAGAGTCTTCATCTTGTTCTCCAGTCTTTCTATTTGTGAAATAGCATTCATGTAAGCTAAGTTATCCATATGAAACTTGACGATTGATTCATAATCCAGTGTGTTCAAATTGAAAGTTGATTCCAGAATGGTAAATATCTTTCTAGTTTGGAAATAAGTCTTCGTTTTCAATTTCAATAGTTTGCCAATATCAACATCTCGGCTCAACCTGGATGAAAATTCCTGTTCATTTATTAATAATCTTGTCAAATTTTCATGATTTAAAGTGAGCCTCTTAACTATCAATGAAACATCGAATGGTGAAAGGTATGGCTGAATAGCCGAAAGTGTCACATCAAGGTCCTTTGCATTGACTAAAAGACGATATAGATCGACGTCCCTTTCAGATTTGAAGTAAAATCTGATTTTATTCAAAAACTGAAGCTCGGTCGCTGACAACCTTAAGTTTCTAACAGATTCAGTAGCTGTTTCAGTTTGGGTGGAACTAATGGGCTTAACGGACGTCACCAAACTTTCAAAAAGTCCATCAATTGAGTTCATTAAACTCTTTCCAGAAGACTTGATCTCACTCACAGGGGTAGTTTCCAACACGGACGTCTTTAATGGCAATTCCAACGTTTGCAAATAATTTTTGAACAGTTTCAAATCATCAATAGTGGCTGTGGTATCATTTGGATCCAATTTGTTGTACCTCGTTAGTCTGGTGGCATAGGATCGTATGGACACGAGAGATCTAGGGTGTAACGGTAGTCTAGTAAACCCCAGCATATTCAAGTTGTCTTTCAAATACTGGATGGTGATGCTTTTATTCAAGACTAGCATACGATGGTTGAAGGAAACGACACATCAATTAACGATGAAAGTCACCAATCTATGGAGTCATCCCTCAACCTTCGAAGCGCTCACCGTTCATCGTTCATCGTTGGTCGTGGCCCTGCTGAAAAAAATCCCACACGGATCCAGCATCATATAGTAATGGATGACATCAGCGTCCAACCCCATTCCCACCGACGCGTCGCCCGCAGTTAAAAGAGGCAAAATAAGCGAGTATAGTCACGTGCCCCAGTTGAATCTCTTGACATTCCCCGGCGTAACCTTATCTTTATAGCTATATATATATATATATATATATACATCGTATATAACTTGCGGCGCAATTCCTTTCGTGCAAGTTACCAGATAGGGAATTTCTCCGACGGTTAAAGTTGTGCCGATCGACCGCTATCGTTGGTTTCTCCCGTTCCAAATTCCAATGGGCTCGTGCTACATGTATATACCTAAGGCCGGCGGATAGAATAAATACTTTGCTGGTCCCTCGATCGATGGGCTCCAGATCATTTGCGAATTTTACCTCGACTGTAAATGCTTTTTCCTTTTTGTTCCTTCTAGCTTGTTTCCTTAATTATATGTGGTTAGTCCCAATAATACAATGTTAATTAAAAGCCAAAAACAAATCCGTGGTGGAGCAACACTTGAGCAATCGCATAATAATAAATTCAAGTTTGTTTCTGTTAAGGCAAGTCGTTCTCATGGGAGATGTAATGACTGCAGAAGACGTAAGAAGAAATGCGATGAAATAAAGCCAAGCTGTAAATCGTGCCTTAAAAGAAACGTTCCATGTGTCTACGAAATTCCAATCAAAAGGAATATATCTCCAAGCTTGAATCCTGCAGGTCGCGATTCGAAAAGGCAAAGCAAGATCACTAATGATTCGATCAATTATACAGGATGCATCGATACGTGGCAGCTGCAGTTAGACTGTCCTGCAGAAGTTCAACCATTAATTCCTGAGATTTGTGACCAAAAGACAGTGCCTACACAACCAAAATTAAATCATCCTGACTCCTGTGAAGTTGTGAAATGGTCAAATGAATATACACTAACTCATCCTAACCATCAATTATCTGTGATACTCGGTATGGATTTGACATCACCAATTGATGATTACAACAATCAATTTAACACTTTTAATGAAGCATTTTTGAATGCTGTATTAAAAGGAATATCCACACCTTCTAACTCTTATGGTCTATCACCTGTTGGATCTCCGTCGTCATACCCCAGATCTATGGGTTCCTTATCACCAGATTCAATGAACTCCTCTATACTGTCGTGTTTTGCCTCCAATCCAAAAAGAACATTGCCTGATTGGACAACAATGGACTTGGACAGTTCAGGAAGGCTGTTCTTGAACAATTTCAAATATTTTGTTTCATCTTCGGAGAAATACAATCATTGCTTGAAATTGTTTCTTCCTTTGGCTAATCAAAGCAAAGCAGTTATGTATGCATTGTGTGGCTGGGGTGGATTCCTAACTGAAAATGAGAGTATCGATAAATCCAAAGAATACATAAGAAGATCTAGTATTCTGTGTGACGAACAAATAAAAGAGTTGCAAATAACTGGCATGAGCCAACAGTACTTTGACGTTGGTGGAGATTTATTGACCACTGTCGTTTGCCTTTCGTGTCATATATTGCTTGGTTCATCCACTGGTGATACAAAAGAATGGAAAAGAAGCTTTGAAAAACTTCGCCAAATTCTTAAAGCAGTTGGGCTTTCCAATTTTGTAAGATCCAGCAAAAATAGAACGGTTGCTCTATGGGTTTTAAACTGCTTTTTCTATCATGACGTTTTGAAAGTCACTACGGATTCTAAAGCTGGGACTGTTTTCCCACTATCCGAATATACGAAGGTACTCAGCTATAGCTTCGACGATGTTGAGTCAAATAGTATGGAAATAACAATGGATGGCTCATTTAATAAAGATGAATCTCTAACTTTCCTACATTCGGATATTGCCGACCCATTTATGGGATGCTGTGTTGGGTTATATATTCGCCTTGGTGAAATCAACAACTTATATGATGAAGTGTTCGCTAAATCGAGTAAACTATATGAAATGCATTACGAACTGAAAGCTGAGATGGATTTACTTGACAAAGAATTCGATAAACTGGACGTCATTAAATCAAAGAAATATGAGGCCTACAATGATGCTCGAATTGTCTTCCATGACTTTGTTGATATAGAAGCAACTAAACTGATCAATAAGATTGACAAGACAACACCTAGTTTACCTATTCTCGATGGTATTAAGGATCCGAAAGAATGTGAACTTCATTTGACCCACTTTGAAGTTATGCAATTAACTATGGGACTATTCTTAAGAGTGAAAGTCAAAGAGATGTCATCTTTGGATTTTGAAGTCAAGAGACTATTACTACATCTTTATAGATCAATGAAACTTCTCTTTAACACAAAGTTTAGTTCATATTTGGCATTTCCTTTACTTGTTGCAGGCGCCGCAGCTGCTGAACATAGGGATCGTATGATGTTGAAGGTTATATACCTACAAATAATTGAATATAGCAAGGAAGCTAACTTTCGTCGGGTTTGGGATGTGATTCAGGAGTTTTGGAAAGCTAATCCTGATGGGGCACGTTACATGAATTGGCAAATCATTATTAATAAGTTGGATTGGAATATTTGCACCGGGTAGTACGTAAGCTATAGTAATGGCCAAAAATGGAATTGTTTCGCTATATATATATATAAATAAATAAGACGCTTAAGAAATTAACCGAAATTATTAAATCTAGCGATCACTTTAATGTTTTCTTGTTGTCAATTATAGAAAGCGTACTTCAAGCTACTGAAAGCGCAATCGCAACTTCCCAATTAGGAAGTCCCAAGGAATTGATGACATCTTCTTGATTGCAGCTTTTGATCAGAATCGATTTAGCGGTCGATTGGTTGCAGTTGAATCTAATAAAGCCAAAAATGCGAATATAAAGCTAAGAAAGGAGAAAAACGTAACTATATGCATTCAACATCCAGAGCAATTGACAGAATTGGTGCACATTGAAACTCTCTCCAAAGAGTGAATTATCCTTTCTTTAGCTCAGAATATCCCCCTACAGGTAAACGAGTATACGATTACAAGAGTGTATCTGCATATATATAGTTAAAAAATACATATATAAAAACTACTATCAATAGAAATAAAATAAACAAATACAAAATAAGAACCAACCACAAACAGAACCGTAGGCTTCGCATACCTTTTATTTAAACAAAAAAATGAACTCAAAACGTATCAGATGTTAATAGATCTGGAAGAAATGACTGAAAAAGAAACAAACAAAAAAGAAAATCAAGACGTAAAAAACCCACAAAGTAAACGGACGCATCAATCAACAATAACTGTGATTGTTCAAACTAGGTTAAGTTCACTAGCTTCAAGTTCGACGACTTGAATCTTTTGATCATTTTGTATGTCAACTGGGAGAATACGGACTTCATAGATCTCAAAGTCGGCAGACTTGTACAATTCTTCGGGTGTTGATGGAAGACCAGCTATGTCCAGCTTTTGAGGCTCTAATTGCGCATGCTTGTTGCCCATATGACAATTCTTAATTGATCTTGAAGAGTGAGAACCGGAAGAATTAGAACCGCCTGATAGCAAGAAGAACAACATCATCAATATGAAGAAGTATCCCCTTGTATTTTTCTTTTGAGCAGCTTTCAATTCTTCAGGGGTCAAATCTTTGGATTTGCTGCTGTCTTCAGAGTAATTGTTCCCATCCTTATCTTCCTTTTCTAGTAAACCGATATTTGCCTCTTCATCAAAGTCAAAAGGTGGTAGTTTCTCATTACTATAATCCTCATATTCTGGTGGAGGAGGCAATGCTTTCTCATTTTGAATGTATCCATCATCAAGGACAGAAGGTTCCAATTCAGTGGATGCATGATAAGCAGGAACTGCTCTGTAATCCTTAATGGTGTATTGGTGGATGTTACCTGGGTCAATCGAGGTATCGAATTCGGTTTCTTCTAGTGATAGTGGTTTGCCTTCAACATGGCTTTCTTGTTGTTGTTGTTGTTGCTGCATTCTATTAAAGTTTTCGTTGTTGTTATCGGACATTGTGGACACTGTGGAGGAAAGGTGGTTCAGATTCAGAATCTGGTTAGAACGAGAGTTGTAGACGTGTGTAGGATTCTTCATACACATGGTGGTGACCAAGAGGCAAAGCAAGTAGGAATCAAGTCACACCAGTTTGCAAATCGCTGGCGGCCCGCTTTTAAGCTTTCGGCTGGGCTGGCTCTGCCCGGGCTGTGCTGTGCTGACTCTGGGCCGGGTAATTAGCCGCGGGGATTTGGCGGTTGTTCTGCCTTCTATATTATGTATGGGTACGATTAACATATACATGTTTACACCTTGTGATCTTTGCTAGTTTACAGCGGTCAGCTTTCACTTTTTGACACCCTCCAATGGCATCACAACAACCGAGACAGCAGCAGCAACAACAACAACAACAGCAGCAAAGGGCTTGGACTCCCGGATCGAACTTCAAGCTGGCAAGTGGATCTTCCGGCACAGATCCAAAGCTTCCTAGTAAACCACAAACGCTATCTCACTACGGTGGCAACAACGGCACATCAACAGGGCCAGCTTTGGTCAGAAATAAATCAGCGCCTGGAAGTGGCAACTCACAGTACGTACCAATCAATGCATTCAACAGCTTACAGTTACAAGCTACGCTATCTGCAAAGTTCAAAAGTTTAGAGAAAACGGCCTCCGATAGAAAAGCTGTCTACAAGAGCAGCAGTGTTAATACAGTCACGAACAATGATGGTGACCATGGATCAAGTCATAACAGGATCGGTGGAGCAGGGGGACCAGCAGGTAATGGTAGGAAAGGAAGCCGAATGGCTGGGGGAGTTGATATATTGAGCGAATTGAACAAAAGTTTTCAATCCTGAATCTTGAATGTTTAGAAGTAAGTATTGCTAATGAAGCTTTGTAATATACGAAGAAAAGGGGGACCCGGTATACTCCCAGCTACAAGACGAATTGGGAACATCGAAGCCTGAGCAGTAGTTGATAAGAAACGAAAAGGTTGAAAAATATGAGATCTAACCAGCAGTAAAAAAACAAAAATACAACAAGCGATAAAGTAATAAAGTAATAAAGTAATAAGATAATAAGGTATTTAGAAATAAAACAAAAAAAAACACTAGATGACGGCTAAACAAAAACCTTCAAAGGAACATCGGCAGACGCAGGAGGATATTTACTTGAAAAAATGATACCATCCTTCATCACAAACAAAATATTAGTTTCAGGCTCATCTAAGACATCAATATCTTCTAACGGGTTATTTTCCATCAACAAAATGTCAGCATAAAAGCCTTTCTTGATCTGGCCAATCACATTCTCAACACCGTTACATTCTGCTGGAGTAACGGTAGCAGACTTCAAAACTTCTGCAGGAGAAAGAACTTTTCCTCTTAAGAAAAATTCACCAGTTTGATAACCTCCCAAACTACCTAACAAATCAGATCCGTAGCAAACTTTAACACCATTCCTTTTGGCCACTATCAAGGATCCTAAACCTGAAGTTAAGACGGCTTTGTTTTTCTCCTTGGAGTCTGGAGTCAAGAAATGTGAGAATTGATCAGATGCCATAACTTTGTAAGTAATCAAAGTTGGAGTCAAGTAGCAGCCATTTGAGGCCATCAATTGGGCAGCTTCGTCATCAATTAGATTTCCATGTTCGATACCTTTACATCCAGCGTTGATACAGTGCATTATGGCCTTTGGAGTATAACAATGAGCTGTGACATATGATCCATAAGTGTCGGCAACAGCCGCAATGGCCCTTATTTCCTCTGCCGTATATTGAAGATTAGAGAGTTTATCGGTCGGAGAAGCCACACCACCAGATCCCATAATCTTGATAAAACTAGCGCCTTTTCTAAAGTTCTCTCTAGCAGCTTTGATAACTTCAGGGGTACCATCGGCAACAACAGCGATGTTATTCAAATGACATTCACAGCTATCAAAAGCTTCACCTGGTAAGTCACCATCTCTCAAATCACCATGTCCACCTGTTTGCGAAATTGCTTTACCAGAGCGGAAAATTCTGGGACCGTGGAAGATGCCTTGATCAATTGCTGAAGTTAAGTTGCTTTCGGCACCACCACAATCTCTAACTGTGGTAAATCCTCTATTCAGCATCAATTCAACAGATTTGCCTGCTCTCATTTCACCAATAGCAAGAGGCAATCTCATCAATCTTCTTAAATCCGATTCACCTGGAGCACTTGTGGTATGAACATGGTTATCAAATAAGCCAGGGCATAAAAATTTACCCGAACAGTCAATTTTAGTGTATGACTTGGCGTCCAAAGTCAGGGCAAGGTCGTTGCAAATAACGTCTTGGATATAACCATCTTTTGTAACAACCGCTAATCCTTTTAAGGTCTCACCTTTTAAACTATCGATGATGAACCCATTAACAAAAACATAGCTCTTTGGGTTTGGAAGCTTCCAAGGGAACGTCAATTTTTCTAAATCTTTGGTGATTCTTTCATTCACATCAATTGGAGGAACTTCAATGGCTGTGCTAGCCTTTGATTTTGATGAAGGAAGTTGCATTTTTTATCAAGATCTTAAAATAGTATCTCAGTGGTCTTGGATATCTATAACTGATAACAAAGAGAGATAAATGCTTAGGGGACAAGCGAGTGTTAAAATAGTGGTAAGAAATGAGTTCTAGCTAATCAAACCGGGCAATCCAATCTATTGAGAGAGCGGAAGGAAAAAGAAAAAAGAGAATGTAGGCGACTCCATCATATTTATGCAAAAACACAAAAACCCTATAACGATTATATGCGATCACCGTTCAAAGCATCTGCACCAATTTAGCGTGATTGAGAGACAAGTTGATATATTTTTGAGCACCTCGGAGCCTCACACCTTATCACTCTTCGCAACTTCCCTTTTGGGACGGCCATGATATTTTCCACACACCTAGCTGTTGTAATTGAGCCATCATTCCCGTTGGTTGTCTGATTAGTAAGTAAGGAACTCTGGTTCCTATCTTATCCGGTTTCTATACACATGGAGTAAGGGTGGTGATTCGTTTGCTTTTATTTGTTTTCTCAAATCATATAGGAAACATGAATTACAAATTGATATCCATTAAATTATCTAGTTTGATTTAATCTACTTAAGTATTATATAACGTTAAAAATAGTCCATATCAAAACCAACTCCATTGTCTTCAGCAGCTTTTAGCACATGATTACCGACATGGACATCCATAATACACAAGCCAACAATCTTTGAAATAACAACTTTGTTGGTCTTGATAAACTCTAGTTGCGATTTAGCCTCTTCAGACAAATTCTCTTCGAATAGTTGAGCTACTTCGAACAATGATTCACCATGAATATCATTTTGTAAAAATTCGCCTGCCTCTTCCATGCAATGCTCGATCGAATCAACTATAACTTTACCACCTTTATTTAAGCACTGATTCTTGATTAAATCACCTTCAATTTCGATCATGTGAGGTTTGTAAGAACCGATTGTTCCAATGAAAACCTTTTTGGAATTGTTACCTTCTAAATAAGAATCTAGAATGGTTGGCTCTGTAGTTGGAACACAGCTGAAAATAACGGAAGCGTCCTTAAAAGCAGAAATGATTGATTTGGTATCAGTACTTGAAATCGATTCGATGACTTGATCTGGAAAGTCAGCCTTTAACTGAGTACCCAACAAATCTGCTTTATCAACCGTTCTGTTGACAATGAAAACTTTGTCGAATCTATTAGGATATAAAATCAAAGCGATTCTGATGTGCCATTGAGCCTGATCACCAACACCAAAACAAACTAAGGAACCTCTAGGTTTTAAGTCTTCGGTCTCGTTATCAATTGGGAATGCCTTAATCAACGATAAACTGGTACATAGCGCGGTTCTGAAAGCAGTTAGAGTTCTCCCGTTGATGATACCAACTGGGAAACCTTCATGCTTATCTAGAATCGTAGTGATACCTTTGAACCCAGCTCTTGAACCTGTAATGGCCTTCATACCAACTGTAGAACCAGTAGAGGCCATGAATAGATGAGTACAGAATGGGGTTGTGGTGACGATTCTTTGTGGAATCAACGAATGGTCATTTTGGTACTCTAATAAGGCATTGAGTAACGTAGTTTGGTACTCTTGCACGTTTTGAAACGAGATGGCCTTCAAGAGGCCGGCAACTATAGTGTCAGATAGGATTTTCATAGGGTGTGTGGGTAAAAAATGAAGATTAGCTGAAAGAATACGGGTATCAGTTCAGGTGCAGTCATTTCCATTTCTGATGTCTTGAGTCTTCACAAATTGGAGGAAAGTTCACCAACTGGCACGGAGATAACTACGGAAGTTTCAAGCGAGCTGAAAGAAATACTGCGATTTTACTGATTTTTTGTTTCTTGAAGTTTCGACCGTTTATTTAGCTTAATCCTAGGGTTAGTAGTCGACGTATTTGACGAGTATGTAGTAATTGGGCTTCACCACTTTGCCACTTCTCAACACTTTGTCTACAGGGGAGTGTTCGGCCAACTCATAACCCAACCCTCGGTAGAACTTGTAGGCTCCTTCGTTCGAACTGAACACGGTTAAGGAGGTGCCGTCTATATAGTCGTATTTGGCAACGTGGCTCTTGTAGGAATTCATAATATCTGGTAACTTGATGAGCTGTTCCATCAACCTTGATCCGAGTTTGATGTTTCTGTACGACTCAACGATCTGGATCTCATAAAGGTATATCACCTGGGTGTCTCCGTCGAGGACCACCTTTAAGGACATGAAACCAGCTAACTCATCTTCCTCGCCTCTTAGTAATAGGTAAATCAAACCTGATTCTTTCATTTCCTTTAATTTAGAATCTTTCCAACTATCCCCATTAAGGGCAGCATACGTTTTCCCCAAGTTTTGATCTAAGATACACAAGCACTCATTTAAAGTTGATTGCTCGAGAGCTTCTACCGGTTTTGGAGTGACAGAGATGGTCCTCAATTCCAAAGAGAGTCTCTCGGGAAACGATTTTACCACCGTCTTCCAAAGAAACTTGGATTGTTTTCTTTCGTGCTCTTCCACGTCCATCGAACCGCTACAACTTGTGATCCACCAGTCTAAAGCAGTCGGTTTGGGAAAACTTGCACGGACAAAATGCGCGCCAAAGATAAGTGAGAGTGAGACTGCCTGATGAGTCACTTACATTTCTGTTTCTCTAACCATCGTTCTTCTCCTTCTTCAATCAGAGACGGGATTAATTAACCAGACAAAATATGCCATTTGACATTGCAAAGATTGCCAGACCCAACATTCTAACGTTAGAACCATACACCTGTGCCAGAGACCTTTTCAAAACGGGTATCTTGTTGGATGCCAACGAAAATACTCACGGTCCTTCCATTCCCGACATCACAGAATCGGAAATCAGCCTAGAATTGAACAGATACCCTGATCCTCACCAGGCTGAATTGAAGCAACAGCTATGTGATTTTAGAAATTCTGAAGGGTTGCTGGCTGATGCTGAAGTTAAAGTTCCCGAAGGGAAGCCTTTAACTCCTGCAAACCTCTGTCTTGGTGTCGGTTCAGATGAAAGTATTGACTCGTTATTACGTTGTTTTGTTGCACCGGGGAAGGAAAAGTTGATGATATGCCCACCAACTTATGGAATGTACACCATTTGTGCTACTGTTAATGATGTGGAAATTGTGAAAGTTCCGTTGAACTTGGAGAATTTCCAAATACAAAATGAATTGATCGTTGAAAAATTGAAAAGTGACCCAACCATCAAATTGATCTATGTTACGTCACCAGGTAATCCTACATCGACCAAGATTGATTACAGCAAAGCTATTCAATTATTAGAGGATATTGAATCGATCGGTTGGAATGGGTTATTCATTCTCGATGAAGCTTACATCGATTTTTCCCCAATTGGCTCTTCGATGTCTGTGTTGGTTAATAAGTATCCTAACCTTGTTGTTTTACAAACCTTATCCAAATCTTTTGGATTAGCAGGTATTAGACTGGGTATTTGTTATGCTAACACTTCAGTTGCATTATTGATGAATTCGATGAAGTATCCTTACAATATCAGTAATCTAACCTCAGATGTCGCTATTAGAGCCACTACAAAAGAGGCGATAGCTGAAATGAGAAACAAAGTCAAGATCATCAATGACCAAAGGGGAATTTTATTGAACGAGCTACTAGCTTTGGATGGTATTGGTGAGAATAGGGGTGGTTTAGACTCCAACTTCTTCTTAATTGAAGTTTTGAATAAGGAAGGAAAACCGGATAATGAAGTTGCAAACAGCGTTTATTTAACGTTAGCCAAACAAAAGAATGTTGTTGTTAGATTCAGAGGGAAGGAATTGGGCTGTACTGGTTGTTTAAGAGTTACTGTTGGTACTGCCGAAGAAAACAAGCAGCTTGTGAAAGAATTTAAGGCAGTCTTAAGTTCATTATAATTAATTCAATTTGATAGTTAGATTTTTTTTTTTGTTGTTTCGTTAGTTTATTTGATAATAGAAAAATTAAGAATTAGATTATAAATAGTTATTTAAAATGATGGGTAAAAAGTGTAAAAGCATTGATAAATCTTGAAAAACTAGTTCAAGGCATCTCTAGCAAAGTTTGGTAGAATAAAGGAAGCTTCATGAATCTCCTTGTTGTAGTACTTGTAAAGCTTTCTTTCAGTTTCTGCATCAGCAGATCTTAATGGAACTTTGACATTTGCCTCTTCATCATTAGAACAAACCATGAAACCGATTTGACCAGATGGATAGGTTGGAATGGTACAATAAGCGTATTCAGCCACTGGGAAGACACTCTTACAATCCTTCTTTAAGTTTTGAATGATAGGTAAGTGTAACCAAATGCTTTCAGCTTGGGTAGTGATGACACCCTTTTCAGTTAAAGCATCGTGTAAGAGTTGGAAGTATGGCTTTTGGAACAATGATTCGGCTGGACCTTCTGGATCAGAAGAATCGGTGATGATGACATCAAAAGTGTTCTTGTACTCGTCTAGGAACTTGAAACCGTCACCAATATGGACTCTGACTTTTGGATGAGAGTAGGATTGGGACAAGTTTGGTAGATATTGCTTGGACAATCTGATAACAGCTTCATCAATATCACACAAGACGGCTTCTTCAACACATTCGTGCTTGACGACTTCTCTTAAAACACCACCATCACCACCACCAATGACCAAGACCTTCTTAGGGTTAGGGTGGGAGTTCAAAGCAAGATGAGCAATCATCTCCTGGTAGGCATGTTCATCCCTTTCAGTGACTTGAATGGCACCGTCTAAAACCAAAACGTTACCATAATCGGTAGATTCGAAAATCAGAACGTCTTGGTACAACGATTTTTCCACGTGTAGAACCTTCTTGACTCTCAAAGACATGGCTTGTCCCGGCCACATGGTGTCTGAGATCTCAGCAAACCAACCATCTTTGATCAAAGGGTGTGTTAATTCTTGGGAAGTGGACATTGTGACGATATAGTAATAGTAATAAGATGATTCGAAGTTGGAGAAAAAGAAAGTGGAAAATAGTCAAAATTGCCAGGAATATAACTCAACGATTCGGAGTAATTTATATGGATAGAAGGGGGCCGTGCTGGAGCTACATCCCCATCCCAAGTGAAAAGAAAAAAAAAATTTTCCAATCACCAATAATAGAACACGGTCAGTCCTTCCCGATCTGGGCAGCAGGCATTGAAGATTTTCCCGAGCTTATGTAAGGAAAACTGGCCATGTGCTCCGGTGTCAGAATGGAAGCGAGACATGAGGGATTAAATACGGCACATGTTTAGCATGCTACTGCTAAAACAGAGTGTTGACCAACAAGCAGATACAACAGAGCAAGATCTATACCACTTAGAAAGGGTCCAAACCACCGAAAGATCAAGTTGAAGTTGCAGAAAGTGGAGGTGGGAGCTTCCCCGTGCATTGCAAGATCTGGGTGCCGTTTTGGGCGAATCTCTCTTCCACCGCGGAAAGCTGTTTGATCACGTCAGCGATTATCTATGCATATCTTATCCTCGATCTATATCTAAATTGTTTATAACGTATGACATTGCAATGGACACTCAATTCTTCTTAATACAACTACCTTTAAACAAAATCTTAGTGGGTTAAGATAATCTATGATAAATTAAGGTGAGGATTTTATGCTTGTTTATTGTAAACTTCTCCTTTCCCCCTCTCCCATTTTTTTTGTTTTTAAGAAAATTTTACAACTGTCGACATTGTAAACTTCTGAAATTTTGAGGATTTCCCTTTTTTCTCACAATGCTCTCGTACATCACAGTAATTTTCCTTAAATAACTGCGGAATTTCTCTTTTAAATCAAACACGGCATAACTTTACCAAGAATATAAACCTGTTATTAGTATTATTATTATTACTCGCAATTCTCTCATTTTTCTCTTACTTTTGAAGTAAACACAATGAACTCTCTAACGAAGAAACAGTTGAACTATTTCTTTCTGAGGCTGTCAAGCAGAGTTCGGTAGCATAAAACACCTTTTGCTCCACTTCACTCCACCTCCAAGCCATTTTACACTGGCAAATAACTTGTGAAAAGTTGAAAAAAAAAACATTCGAGTAAATATTTTAACGAAAAAAATAATAATAAAAAAAGACTCAGGATTAGCCTCTACAAGTGGTCCATTTTTAAATACAAAGCATCAATAAATAAAAACGTCAATTCAAGCTCAAACTGAAAGACCATTTACACATATATCTATGATTAAATACCTAAATTTCTAGCCAATCTCATTCCTTCAGCGACATTTTGAACTCTGGCATCCAACTTGTAACCTTGCTTGTGCAATTCCAACAAACTTTCATAGAAGCTATCCAAAGGAACTGTGAAAGTTTCGATGAATTCGTTCTCCTCCAATTCCGAAACAGGATTAATGTTTCTCTCATCGGTCATATCAACTTCCACCGTCACGATAACGGTGTTAGTATTACAGAAACCAGGATCATTGAAAATCATTGGAGAGCTAGTCAACACTTTACCAATGTACCCAGTCTCCTCTTTCAACTCTCTCAAAGCACATTGCTCCAACGTCTCATTTGCATCCAACAATCCAGCAGGCATCTCAATACAGACACCTTCAACAGGAGGTCTGAACTGTTTCTGCAAAATGATCTCTTTAGATCCTGTTTTTGGGTTCTTAACAATAGCAATGATACCAACCCCATCGATATCTTTCCCCGGTGGACGCGTAGTACGAGACGCCATCTCCCACAAACGTTCCTTATTATCCGGTCCAACATACTCTAATTTTTCCAATTTGATCCAACGTGCTTCACTGTTGTTCATTGGTTTGATGCACGTCACTTTGGCATCGTTCAAATTTAGTTGTGACATTGTTGAATGTATCGCTCTTCTTGAATTTAATCGAGTGAAACTAGATAGCAAGTTAAAAGCACGGGATGAATTGACTGGTACCAATCTCAACATACAATGGCACTATCAAGGACAAAAAGCTGGCGCCCGATATGAATTATTCTTCATGCCAAACCAATCGTACCATCCATCCTCTACCAGCCGTTTAACACTTCGATAATTATATAAATTAAATTATTATAGCCGATGAGCAACAAAGGTGCAAAGATGAGCGAGCAAATAAATATCAATTATATAATATGTTATATAATTTATTAATCAATATGCGCGTGGCTGCGATTTACTTCTGACGTTTATCTATTTCAAGTCCTCTCTCCATTGGGATGATTAACTTACATGTCATGCCAGCCAAGAACAAATATATCTCCCGAGAGGCGAAGACAACAGCACGACCACCAATAACCAGCCGAGGAAAATTAAGAATTACAAGGTTTAGAAAACTGAGTCACGAATCACGAAATAGCAAAAAAGCAAAAAGAAAAAAGAAAAACTGACACACTCGAGAGTTCAATCCATAATCAGCTTCGAATCCACAAGCAAATATAAAATTAAACAAAAAGGGAAAATTCATGAGAATGACAAACAGTGAAGAAGATCTCAAACAGAGAATAGAGAGTGAATTGATAAATACCGGAGCGTATACCCAGATATACAACTCCTTGAAGATTCAACTTGTCAATTCAGGCTGGGTCGAAAAATTCAATCAGTTGACGATGGATACTATCAATTCGATAGAAAATGAAGAAGACATCAAATTTATAAATTTGATCAACAGGCTGGAACATAAAGGAATGGATATGGTTGATGATAGCGTCAAAGTTGAAATATTGAAGATGATCAAAGAATTTTTAAACCTTGTGGTCAAATAAAGTGGGTTAGGGTAATGTGATGTTTTGTAAGTGGCCAAAGTAGTCAGTTATAACTTGAATGAATGTACATCTATTTAAAATTTTATTGTATCGGTTACTTGAAATTTCGTGATTGTCATTATATTTCAGATGAAAGCAAATGGTAAAAAGTAGACAACAAATACTAAAAAAGCACACACGTAGATAGTTATACAATATAAATAAAAATAAAGAACAGAAAAGAATAACCAACATAAAACAAAGGTTTCAGATTTAAAAACAAAAATGGTAACAAAAAAAAGAGAGAATCTTATACAAGGACAAAATAGAAACACACAAAGAGAAGAAAATAAAATACTAATAAAAAATACAAAAAATGACAAAAACAAAAAGCAAAAAAAAAGGAGCACAAAGGGGAAGGCATTTTCATCTAATCGTTCTTTGCATCTTCAACTGTTTCAGAGACTGGCTCTTCTTTCTTTTCTTCTGAAGTGGCAGCAGTGTCTTCACTGACTTTAGGTTCAGCATTCTCAACAGGGCTATAGGTTTCCACCTGCTTTTGTTCTTCTTCAGGCTGGGAATCAGCTTCAGTTGGTTTCTCAACTTTACTTTCGTCTTTTTCTTCGACATCAGCAACCACTTGCTCAACCTTCGTCTCCTTCTCAACCACATCTTCACCTTTATCATCTGCTTTAACTTCTTCTTTAACCTCATCGCCGCCATTAACAGTTGGACGTTCTTCCGCACCAGTGACAGTTGCATCCTTCATTTCATCATCCTGACTAATTTCAGCTTGAGCATCTTTCATTTCTTGGTCTTTATCACTGCTATCTCCATTGCTTTCCTTCTTGTCCTCTTTCGTTGCAGCTTCTTCATCTTGGTTTTCTCCTTCATCATCATCATCGTCATCATCGTAATCTTCGTCCTCTTCAATTTTTCTCACTGGAGCTTCAGTCGCTGTGTCTGTAACAACGGATTTTTCTTTAGAGTCAGTGATACCGTTCGTTTCCTCCTCAATTTCTTCTTTTTCCATCGGTTTTAAATCGATGGTTGCTTTAACTGACTCAGGTTGTACATCAGTTTCCAATGGCTTTCCACCGCTGCTTTCTGTAGTATTGGTAGTAGTAGTTTTCGACTTTTTAGCTTCTGAGGAGTCATCAGCATCATCCAATGGCCTCTTGTTACCGTTGGAGACTGACTCAACAGTAGACCCAGTTTTTTCAACCTCAGAGTTTTCAGCAACAACAGGTGCTGAAGTCGTTGCGACACCATCAGGAACAACATCCTCGTTTTCTTTCGTAGCAGTAGCAATTGGTGCGACAACAGGAGAAGTAGACGAGGCGGACTGTGGAGCAACTACAGGTGGTAAGCTAACATTATTCTCCGGTGCTGATGCTGGTACAGAATTTTGTTCTTGTTCTGGTGCAGATGATGGTGTGGATGAAATTGCTGGTGCCGCAGATTCAGTAACAGGAGCCGCCTCAGGAGACACCGATGGTTCCTTTGCCGTCAATGGTGCAACTTCCGAAGTCGAAGCAGCTGGTGGCAACGCTGCCAAAGCTGGAGGTGCTGCAAGAACCGGAACCTGAACAGGAGCAGGAGCAGGAGCAGGAGTAGTAGCAAGCGCAGGAACATGCGCAGGCGCAGGAGCAGGAGCAAGCACGGAATTTGCAGCCACGGTTGCTGGTTCAGATGGTGGTGTAATAATTGGAGGTATAACTGTAGTGGTGGTTGTGGCTATGGAGACTGGCTGTTGCGTGATGTGCGGAGAAGGTAGTGATGGAGTTGTTGTTGAAGGAGGTGGGAAACTAACTGCAGGTAAAGTAGTAACAGAAGTTGCTGATGATGGAGTTAAAGTAGCAGCATTTAGTTGAACCGATTCAACTCCCGGAGTAGGAAGTGCCGATGTCGAAGAAACCGGTGGAACGTGGTGAGTTAGAGGTGGTTGACTATCGGTCAAAGCTGGAGGAGGAGGTGGAGGCACTTGGCTTGGTGGAGCAGGTAACTGCTGAGCACCGCCAACTTGCAATGGAGCAGGAGCAGGACCAGTGGATTGTTGTTGTTGTTGTTGTTGCTGTTGCTGCTGTTGCTGTTGAACCATCTGTTGGGATGGCATCGTCAATTGATGGTGGTATTGAGGTGGAGGTGGAGGAGCACCACCTTCCTTTTGGTATTTGGTTAGTTGCATCAATCTTTCTTGAATGTGAGGATTGTTTGGATCCAACGATGCAGCTCTATGATAAGCATCCAAGGCATCACCAATTTGGTTGTTGCATGTTTCATACAAGGTACCAAGGTCATACCAAACTTCGGATAGGTAAGGATTCAATCTTATCGCTCTGGTATAAGCATCCAAAGCATCTTTATATTGGCTAATCTTATAGTACAAGACACCAATGGAGCACCAGAAAGTTGGATTTCTTGAATCGATGTTGACGGCATGCTGGAAAGCCTCATAAGCATTTGGATAATCCTGCTTGGACATGTAAACTCTACCCAAGTAGTACCAAGAATGTGCGTCAGTGTTGTTCAATTCGATGGATTGACCCAATAGTTGTAGAGCAATATCAAGATCATGGAATGGTGCCTCTTGTTGAGAGTACAAGCAACCCAACTGCTGTAAGACTTTCGAGTGGTTAGGGTTATTTTGTAACACCCTTTCATAAGCCTCTTTGGCACCGTTATAATCTCTGTTTTGTTCCAAGACCGAACCAATTTGGAACCAAACGTCCGTTTGAGTCAATGGAGCAGGTGGTATACTTAAGATATAGTTAAAACATTCCAAAGCCTTTGATAGTTTGCCCTGCAACTTATAAATGATACCTAATCTGAAATAGATTTCGTTAGCTTTATCGAATTGAGGATCCATTTCCAACACTCTTACAAAGGCTTCTTCAGCATATTCAAGTGAACCATATCTGTCGTACAAAATACCGATTCCATGCCATAGTTTAGGAACGCTCAAATTTTGTAAATTTAGTAGAGCTTGTTGGTATGCAGTATAAGCACTTTGTAAGTCATCCAACATCAAATAACAGTGACCTAACAAACCCCAAGTCTCACCGTTGTTTTGGTCTAAAGATAGAGCTCTTCTGTATAAATCTGCAGCCTCAGCAAATGCATCTCTTGTTCTATACACGTTAGCCAATTGAGTTAAGGCCTTTGGATTGTTTGGTGTATATCTCAAAGCTGTTGAAAAGGCTTCGACGGCTTTCTCAACGTTACCAATTGTATCTGCACAGGTTCCAATCGCGATCCAAGTTTCTGCATTCTCTTGGGCAAATCTAACCTCCAAAGAGTTGGTATCAGCTTGAGATATGGAGACCGGATTACCGTTGAGTTGTTGGCTAATGAGCTGTTGATTCATGTCTGTGGAGATTCAATATATATGAACAATCTTGCTTGTTTGTTTCTTTTTGTTTCTTTTTTACCAGTTGTCAAAACCCGATAATCCTAGTGTAATGATGATACGCGTGTTATCTTTGATGAATATACTAGGGTAGCGATGTGGAAGGATAAAGTATACGATCAAGACAGGCGCAATTGGAAGTGGAGAATCTATCGGAGACCTGTATATTTATTTTCAAGCACGACAAGTGAGCAATAGGGGCAGAACACGTTGAAGTGATGTAGGTAAATAACCAAAACAGACAAAAAAGACCAAAAAAAGCAAAAAAAACAACCAATGAAAATGAACACAAAGGAGGCCAGGTGGGGGCAAGAAAGAGGAGATGAGAATGAGGAGAGGAAGAAGTGGGAGAAACGACTAAGAGCGTAGAGAGAGTGCTCCGTCAATGGAAGAGGTGGTGAATTTTGCAGGTGTTGAAGCCACCAGCATTTCGCTGTGCTGTGCTGCGCTGCGTTTTGCGTTTTGCGTTGCGCTTTTCGACTTTCGATTTTTGCTTGTGCTTTTTTTGGCTCCATTCAATTTCTTCTCCCATCTCTTTTGAATTTAGGCTTGGCAGCGGCTGGGGGGTGAGGAGGGGTGTGCTGCGGCTGCGCGGTGAATGGCGAGGAGGAGGGGGTGCGGCTGCCACAATAGGGATTGCCCGGCACAGGATCTATTGAGGGTTTGCATGGCACCCGGTGTGTGCATTGTTGGAGCGGGCCGCCAATTGTGTCCGTGCGTGTGTGCGGCTGCGATTGAAGGGACGTCTGGAATTTCTCTTGTTCCTTGTTCCCAATTGTTTCTTTTTTTTCTTGAACTATGGATTCGAATTTCTTTTTGCGTGCCAAGACGTTGCTTGTTGTTAGTCTGCCTATTGTTCGCTTTTGCCGGCCGGCTGGCTGGAGAGGCTTGCTGGTTGGGCGGGTGCGCGCGGCGTGGGCTCTGGCGTGGGCTCTGGCACTCGCGCGGCCTCCTGCGACCGCGTGGGCGGAATATCAATACGTTATAGTTAGTTGGCTTTGTAGGCGTCCCGCCGTCCGGGAGTTGCGCGACGGCGACGGTGACGGTGACGGGGAACCATAATCAATCAATTTCAATCAATCATCGTACGTTCGTTTCGTTTCGTGTCTGGCTGCCACGCTTGGCTGCGTGCCGATAACAGCCGGCGCCGCCATCCATGATCCACCCACACCAACTAACCCGCCGGCTCATGGATCACATCGATCTATAGATGGTCACGTGTGGATACAGCATATAGTATCCTCGTACACGTTTCAGCACCCAGGCCTCTTTTTACCACTCAATTACTAGATTAAAAGCTATTTTATATATAATATATTTCTACATTATCACCTATATACACATCCCATCTACTTACACAGCAAAACATTACCCCACACCCTTTTTCTAACAACAAAATAGCCCGCCTTCTTATCTTAACGTCTTAATAAAAGTATCCAAATTGTACTCTTCCTCGTACTGTCCTTCGTCCCACAACTCAGACAACTCGTTGATCGCCGAACCTGCTTTACCTGTCAAACCAACTTCGTTTGGAACATCCATATCTTTTAACTTGCTTGAGTTGGCTAAATTGTCACCGGCATCTCCATTCTTGCCATTGTTGCTTTCAATCTCTTGAATTTGCTCGTTGCCCCCTGCACCTTCAGAATCAAATAGATCCAACAATTGGTTGGTATCCATAGATGCTAATCCTGAATTCTGCTGGTTCACAATCGTACTCGCAATGTTCATCTTGAATTTCTGCAATCCCATGATCTTCTCCTCCAATGTACCTTTCGTAATCAGTCTATAAACGTTGACAACTTTTTTTTGTCCCAATCTGTGTGCTCGATCCATCGCCTGTAAATCGTTCATCGGATTCCAATCATGCTCAACAAAGATCACCGTATCTGCACCGGTTAAATTCAAACCTAATCCACCAACTTTTGTCGTCAAGAGTAAAACATCAATCGATGGATCGTTGTTAAATTTACGAACAACCTCTTGACGGTTTCTAGGTTCCGTAGATCCATCCAATCTCATATATGTGACAGATGGCATACACTTCTTCAACAAATCGTTTTCAACCATATTTAGCATGTCCTTCATTTGACAAAAGATCAATGCACGATGTTGTGAAATCACTCCCTCCGTGGGTAGTTGATCCCTAGAATTGTTCGATGACCCTGTCAATCCAATCCCACATTCAAGCAACAAATTCTTTAACGAAATCAATTTAGGTGCATGCTGAATATCCCTAATATCCATATTGTAATCCTTCAAATATTTCATCACATCGTCGTATTGTGGATGCTTAGGTGTCAAGACTAAAGCAGGATGGTTACATAACTTTCTCATGTACTGTAATGCTTGGAAGATATGCTGTTTGGATTCCTTTTCAGTGGTTACATCAGTCTTCTTCAAATCTTCCTCCACAGTTGGCTTCTGTTTCTTGATGAAATCCTTGTACAACTGTCTTTGTAAATTGGATAACTCACAATAGTAATCTTGAATAATCTTAGGTGGCAAATCAGACAAGACATCTTCCTTCAATCTTCTCAACATAAACGGCAACACCTGCTTATGCAACGACTCCAATGCCAACGCACCAGCTTCCTGTTCCTTGTCGCCTTTGTTCGACCTTGAAAGTGCAATCGGTTTGGCAAACTTCTCGTTAAACACCTTTTCACTACCCAAGAAACCAGGCATCAAAAAGTCAAACAAGGACCAAAGTTCCAAAACGTTGTTTTGAATAGGAGTACCAGACAAGATCAACCGATGTTCCGCTCTCACCCTTTTAACAGACTTCGTTAGTTTGGTTCCAGCATTCTTGATTATATGACCTTCATCCAACACACAATAGTTATAATCAATCGATGTCACATGCTCAACATCATTACGAGCAACATCGTAGGAGGTAACAACAACGTCAACTTTATCCAGTTGACTTTTTAGCGCCGATCTGACCGATGGTGAACCTGCATAAACCAACACTTTCAAGAATGGAGCATATTGATCAAATTCTTGTTCCCAATGACCAGTCAAAGAAGGAGGGCAAATAATCAAAGATGGCAACTTACGTGAATCCTGTGATCCGGTCTTTGCAAACTCCTCGGCCCTCATGTGATGGTCAGATGCAACAATGCAAATGGTTTGCAAAGTTTTACCTAAACCCATATCATCACATAAGATACCATGCAAATGATACCTGTTCAAAAAATATAACCAGTTCACACCTTCCTGTTGATACTTACGTAGCACTGCCTTAATCGAAACAGGCAATTCGAATGGTTGAATCTTCGTTGGATCCATCATCTGCTGAATAAATTCCCTTTCCTTATTTCTACCACCTAAAAGATCGGCTGGCATATCCGGAGGATCAGATATACCAACTTCTAAAGGAACTAACTTGATGATCGAAGCAAACGTTGTGGTGGCCAAAATACGAACATCATTATTCGCATCACTCATTCTTCCCAAAACTGGAACAATCAAAAACACAACATAAGGAAGTATATCGGAACCCATAATGTTGGCCAATCGGTAAATACATTCAATAGCACCTTGTCTCTCAGTGACATCCAAAGCGTTCTTGAGCATTGGAAGTATGTTTCTAACAAGAAATTGGAAACCAATCGTTGGAACAACAGCACATATTGTAGCAAAGCATTTCGCAGATGAATATCTAAACACTGAATATGGCGATTTTAGACCTTTCAAAATGGTTGGGAACTGTGCAACAATGGCATCATACAACTTAGCATCCAATTTGCCGATCAAAGATCTGATCAACTCCAATGAGTCAATAACAGCCTGTCCTTCAACATCATCAACTTCGCCATCTTTAGAGAAGACATCCAAAGAGTCGAACATTATCGACTTAATTCTAGGAATTTTCACAAATAGCTCATCTTTGTAAACTTCTAGCAGGTCTTCCAATGTCATTCTGGCTCCTCTACGCTTGACCTTTGCCAAATAAATTTCTCTTTCAGCAGCAGCAATCTCCGCAGGATCAGTTTTCGCATCCTCCTTTCTCAAAGAAAGTAACTGATCAGTAAACTGCTTATTTGGAATAAACTCAGGAACTTCAGAAGTATCAACGCATAAAAATGCACATAGATTCTTGATCATCTTATCTGCAGCACCACTCTTACCTGCTTTGTTCAAACTCACAATTAAAGAGGAAATCGAAATTGCGGATCTGGCTTGCAATAGAGGCGATTCCTCAGACTTGATATGGTCCATCAATGATCTGATAATTGGATTCAACTTCTTTGGTAAACCAGATAATTGAACAGAAGCAGAAGCATAAGCAGATAAGATACTGATAGATCTATCCGATTTCGAAGCTTTTGCTTCCGCAATAGCCATAGTGATTCTATGTTTTGCATCTCCTAAAGCTTGCATCGAACTCATTCTATACATCGGAGTCATCGACTTCATCAGCTTAGGGTATGTTTCATTGATGATCTTTTCAGCAACTTCAATGCCAAAGGCATCAGGACCAGCCTCCATCTCACCTTGAACTAAAACAGCCAACACTGGAGTCTTAGAAGAAGAAACTTTACCTTGCTCTCTGAATATTTGAAGCAGTTGCAAACACTGAGTTCTTAAACCCTTCAAGGTTGGAACAAATTCTCTGAATGATGGCAAGTTTTCCGGTTCATTCAACGCATCCACAAAGAAAGGCATATATATTTCCTTTAATGAATTGTCGATCGGTTTATTCATCTGGTGCATCGACTTGCAATACTCATCGATCACAACGGCAGTTAACAATCTTGGAGTGGAATGTGAATCCTTAAGAAAAGACGACAATTTGGTAACCACAGGAAGCAAACCATCAATCGTTTCATAGTAGGACAACGTCTTACCCAGTGCAGTTGCAGCACTTAATCTGGTTCTCAACAAAACTTCTAAACCAACCAAGGTTACATCACCATTGATCACTGGAGCATCAATATTTATTCTATTATCGTATTCTGAATCCGGTATACCCTGATTGCTCAATTTGTTGGCCTTCAAACTATCGTAGGATTCATCGGGAGTCTTTCTCTTTTTTCCTTTGGAACTCTTACCTTCTTCTACATTGAATCCTGTTATTTGAATATCCGACGATGCCAGAGTGTGACCACTAGGCCGCAAAATATAGCTAGCATTCATCGAATAATTGAATCTTGCCACACCGATTGGAGTCATCAATAACGACATCAACGCAGCAAAATGATTCTTGAAAACCTCATCCATTGAACCGTGACCGCCATGTGCAATTTGCTTTATCAACGTTTCATAAACATTCATGGATAGTTCTAGTACGTCTGGGTTCTGTTCAACCAATATATTCTGGAATAAAAGTCTACATGCTTTGCCATCAATCCAATCTTTCACAGAATCATCCCGGATGTTTAGAAATGCTTGCAATGTTCTTAAGACAGACTTTCTAACGTTCGTGATTGAATGTCTCAAAAATGGGTAAAGCCTTGGAATCAAATTCTTAAAACTGTATTCCTCATTCTCTTTTGCATTTTCCTTCATGACAGTTAGAACTTCCTCATGAGCACATATCTTGGCTAGCAAGTCCATGACAGAACCAATGGACGCCGATAAATCGTCTTTCAAATTTGTCAAACCATGCCATAGAACATTGACTATTTCGATAGCCGAGTTCAATTTCAATCTAACAAACTCGGATGTGATTGGAATCAATGTTGAGGCAGCAACACTCTGGACATCGTCATCTCCACTTTCATTTAAACAATGCAAAACCATATCAATTGTATAATCTAGTAACTCTATATGGCTGAAAAGCAAATCCGTTCTGATGCTAACAAAGTAACGCAGGCCAAGCATTCCACCATGCTTCGCTTCCCAACATGGAACCTTGATACCTAGCTCTCCAATATCCTGTTTCACTAGTTTACACAAACCATAAAAAGTTCTCAACACCGTTTCCTCAGGCAGGCTGAGGAGCAGAGCGGCCAAAGTTTGCGCAGCATTCTCTCTAACTGGAGCAACAACAGTATCAGAGACATAGTCACCAAACCGATCTATAGCAAATAGGGTAAGTAGTCTAACAGAAAGGTCTTCTAGTGTTCTTCTGTTTATTTCAGAGTTCTCTTGTTTAGTCTTACCCCTAATCTTACCGGCACTAGTGGCCTGGTATTTGATCAATTCTCTTAGGCCCATAGTGGCACCGTGCCGTATTTCCCAGACGTCATTAAATAAATCTTTAATGAGGAGTTCATACACACCTTGGAATTGCCAAACCCAATGTGCTACTTTGGCATGCAATTGTAAGATCGGAGATATTTCAGACACTTTATGTTCGACAACCAACTTTGAACCATTTGACTGTGATGTGATATCAATATTGGGGGTATTAGAGCCACTTGAGCTGTCGATATCCTCGTCCTTAATTGTTCCATCTTTGGTAAGCTTTCTACTGACTGAACTTTGAGATAAATCAACATGACTATTCTTTGCACTGTTCGTTCTTGCAAACTTTGCCTTACGTTTAGCCATTGCTCTCATTCTGGCAGATTGCTGCGCAGTTGCTTGGGTTTCAGTTTGCTGTGTTTCCTCCTTCACTATGCTGATCTGATCTTGCTTCACTGGATTGCTGGTATTCGGTTCTTTCACAACATTATGTAAACCTAGTTTGGTTGTAAATTCTGTTTTCCTTTTCTTGGTCATAAAATCTTCATCTCCATGGACATCTGCACTGTTTTCAGTATTTAAGGAGTTGTATTCATTTCCAGAGGTAGCTAACAATACGGTGCCCGATTGCAAGATGTCCGACAAGCTCCAGTCATCGAAGCTGACAAGATGATCCTCAGTTTTTTCAATCAAATCTTTCAAATCGATCTCTTCATCTTCCTCCTTTTTAATTGCCAAATAGTCATCCTCAGTTTTGATATAAGGCTCTTCAGTTTTAACAACAACATCCACTTCCTCTATCTTCATAGGACTACGGTTTTCATCTTCGCTGTTTGGGTCCCAGACAGGTGCGTGTGATACTATACCACCAAATGCTTTGGCAGAACTAACTCTGGTTTCCCACTTCTTACTTTGTAGGAATGGATAAACCCTAGAAAGTAGATTGAGTATCTCCTCAGGATGTTGCTTCGCTAGATCACTCAATTGATTCGCGGCTGTGTTTCTTATAAACTGGTTTGAACCAGTGTCCAATAGAACCACCAATCTTTCTAATCTGGACATTTTTCCTGTGTATTGTACAGTATATATTGGGATCTTCTCTTCACTAACTAACCAGACAGATTTGGATTGAGTGTTGTAATATATGTATGGAATGAAACTTGACGCGAGATACTAGCCTTTCCCTCTTCAAATGAACTTTTGATGAATATAGCGTAATTATACAAATAATATACAGGAACAGTGTTCGTTCAAAGTGGTAGTGAAATATTTGAATTTCTGCTATTGAATGATACAATGCACTACGAGGATGCTATGTTGGTAAGAGTGATGAACTCAGATGATCTGTGTACTTATAGTAAGCTTATATTTTGTTTACCTAGAAGAGAAGTGTTCTTCGCATTACGTACGCACCGTGAGATTTGGAGGAATTTGCAGGGTTTTTATAGAGCGCGCGCGGGAGTGTTGCGGTAGCGTTGGGGGTGGATGTCGATGGGGGGCCGGGGCAGCACAGCACTCGGCGCTCTCGTCAAGTGGCGCCCGTGGCATATCCTATTGGGGTGCCGGGGGTCTTGACAAGGAGCTTTGTCGGGAGAAGAGTAATGCATGAGAGTGGACAGTATGGTCGTGGTTCTTTGGAGCACATCGGCCACCTTGTGTGCAAGAGGAGAGATACAGGAAGTAGTAGCCTAGGCAGGCAGCACGCCGAAGGGCAGCGCCGGAAAGCCCACACACAGCCCGCCAAACAAATGCAAATTCGTACTCTGGAGCGAGAAGAAAATTCAGAGGGATCGATCGATCGATCGCTTCCGTGCGGCGCGCGCATTCTTGCGTCCATGCATGAATTTCAATTTTTTTTTTTATATCATTTTTAATATATTATATATAAGAAAAAATCATCTTGCACCTCTACACCATAGGACCACATGCATATACAACTTGCAGGGCGGCCGCGTATACAGCCTTTGCGCAGTAACTAAGCTAGCTGGTGGTGACGGGCCTTGGAGATTCTCAGCAGAGGAGCTAGGTGTAACTATTCGACTTTTCAGAGGATTGGAAAGAGGGTACTATAAGGTGGACAGATCGGCTGCCAACCGGAGTCATATCTATTACTATATACCATAATGGGACTCATTGATGCTTTGTACATTTCAGATGAGAAGAAGTAAGTTCAATATACTGCTTGATCTTCCCGCTCGTGGGAACTGGATACTAACACGCACCTAAAAAAACACATTTAACTGCACAGTAATCTTGTCTTTGAACATCTCATATCAACGTCCACTCCATCATTCTATTATGTTGAAAGTCAATTGAATTCGATAAAGAGAGAGATTGGTGCCAGTGAAGGTATCGAATTCGATACAAGTACGTCCAACCAACCGTCTGGTTTCAGCATTTCCTCTAACAGTTTTGGCCAGTCGGTATTTGATCCAAGTAATGGAGTAACCCTTGACTCCATAGTGAGACTCGATTCAAAATGGCACATAGCTTGGACAAAGATGGATAGTATGTACGTTATTGCCCTGGGTGAATCGACTCCAGATTATACAGAGGTGTTCAGTGAGGACGAGGACGAGGATGAAGAGGAGGATGACGACGATGAGGAGGGCGATGAACCTGATAATGAAATAGAAGCACCGGCTCCAAAAGACCCAGAATATCAATCATTTTCAGATGAAGAAGAAGAAGAAAAGGGAAAAGTAAATGAAAGTGATTCCAAATCTCATCAGAAGCTAAAGTTCATCAAACCTATTGTTCAAATATCAAATCCAACAAACCCTCTTCAATACTATCAGTTTTTCACTCACTTCACAGAGTTTCTCAAATCATTCTTGAACACCACCAAACTCACGCCACAAAAGATTGAAAATAACAGCCATACAGTAATGTTAGTCTTACAGGAGATGATCGATGCATCCTTCCCATACATCACAGACCTGAACCAGCTTAGAGAGCTTCTTCCGAACAACAGCATTATTTACAAGATTTTATCAACCACAAAACAACTTCAGCATACAGCAACCAATTCAATAAACAGCATAGCACAGAGTTCATCGATAATGCCTTCGTCGGGTTCTCGCGCCAGCCCAGTCCCCTCGGTTAACGGAGCAGGTAGATCTTCATCTCCTCAGACAGTTTCAACTTCCATATTTGAAAAGTCTGGCAACGAAACACCTTGGAGAAAAATTAATGTCAAACATACACAGAATGAGATGCTCGTTGACATGAAGGAAAAGATCTTTTGGATCCTTCCACCGAGCAAATCAAACAAACAGCAATTACCAAATGCATCCTCTTTTTACAACACTCAATTTAAAGCCAGCAAAAAATACTCAAAGAACTACCAGCCAATATTGGCATCCATTAGTGGTGAGGTTGAATTTAAATCATCACTTTCCAGCATGCCAACCGTAGAATTGATGTTGGACTTGCATAACCACGATCTTGATATTCCGTCTTTTCATAGATGCGTTGATGTCGAAAGATGGTTGAACAGACCGGGAGCCTTGTCCTTCATTCCTCCTGATGAAACTTTCACATTGATGAAGTATCATCTAAACTTACTAGATAGTGATTTGTCGTCAGCCAGTATCATGAACTACATCGGTTTGATTGATTGTGAATTTCTCACCGGATTGGGAATCAAAGGCAACGAGTTTGAGATCAAATTACAAACAAAGTTACTAAATTCAGTCAAGGTGATTGAAAATCTAGTGGTTGAAATCTTTCTTCCTGATTCAAAAGCAGATGAGTCGATCGATTACTTTAACAACGACAATGCCGATTCCGATAAAGTTGGTTATTCCATTCGTACTTTGAGGTTAACTCACGGTGATCTCGAAACAAGAGGAAACGGGAAGTTTGAATGGAAGTTTGATAAAACTGTTGCTACCGGCTTGAACTGTACTTTTAAAGGTGCCATTGTTATGGAGGACGAAGATGATGAAGATGAAGATCTAATCGACGGTGTCTCCTCAGGCTCAAAATTATCACGAAAACCAAAGTTCATCAAAATCTCCTATTCCAACAAAGGTTCTATTCCAAGTATGATCAAGGCTGAGTCTTTAAAGGTTATCAAGGGTTTAAACTCTGCTGTGAAGCCATACAAAGGTGTGAAATATATAACCGAAACTGGTGAATTTACATTGCGTTCATGATAGTCTGCTTATAGAACTGGCCTTATTTTAAAAAGAGGAAGATAAAAATATACATTCGAAACAGAAAACCAAAAAAATTTAAAAAATTAAGCTAATGATACTAATAATACGTTTCTTGAAACAGTAAATTATAAATTTTTTTCTTTTTGCTTTTCAAAAAATCAGTAACCTGACGCATTTGGCTGTCTCAAAATCTTGGGTTTTCTATCAAACCCATTCTTTAAAACATCCACAAACTGATGGAAATCCTCAATGGCAAAATCAATATCCGGAATCTCATCCACCAAATGCC
The DNA here is from genome assembly GCA_030565405.1 of Ogataea paraovalis. NCBI lineage: Eukaryota > Fungi > Ascomycota > Pichiomycetes > Pichiales > Pichiaceae > Ogataea > Ogataea paraovalis. Next base: position 23,020 of record JAJMBU010000036.1, on the reverse strand, counting down.
CATTATCTCCATGCCTCAACAATACCATCGAACAACCAGCGTTCAACCCAGCGTACATATCATCCCGTGAATCACCAACCATGATGATATTTTCTGGTTTGATGCCCCAACTTTCCGCAATGTGCAACAGTGGTAAAGGTGATGGCTTCGGTGGTTGGAACGCCCGCGTCACTATTGGCTCATGGAAATTGATATCGGGTAAATAGGTCGACTGTAAGTATGTCACTGGCTTGATTAAATTTCTCGTGCAGATCGTGAACTTCAGATTTTCAGAATTGAGAAAATGTAGCATTTCTAGTAACCCAGCTTGTGGCTCCATCTTGAGCATCGTATTCTCTTCGATCTGCTTGATCTTTAACTCTGCCTCCTCTTTTTCTTTAGGATCACTCAAAGAATCCAAATGTGCAAGAATATCTATGGATTTTCCTACTATCCCCAAAGCTTCACGCATTTCTCTAAACATGTAAGTTTGTGGTTTGGTTAACGTTCCGTCCATATCGAAGATGATTCCCAAGATAGGAGCCTCTCCCGACTTCAACGGATGCAAAACCATCCTCTTGAGCAAAGATGCCGATACTGCCATCTCGTTGTCGTCAAACTGATGATTGATTCTATAAGTCTATTCTTATTAAAACCTATAAGTGATCAGAGAAAACCCAAAGTTACAGTTAAAAGCGTTCCCGCATAATTACCAGATTCAGGCCCAGCCGAACTCTTATGAGCCGCACCAAAAAGCCAAAAAAACAAAAAAAGACAGAGGGCCCGCTTCCACATTTATCAGTCATTTTGCGTACACTTCACAAAGTACTAAACTATATTAAGATGCCCGAAACTCACTTGGACTATCTATGCTAGAAGCCATCATTAAGTGAATAAATAAATAATTAATCCTCAGAAAAAGAATATTCCCTGAAAGAGCTGCTTTGTATGGCTATGATTAACCTTCTCTGTACGGTCACCAAAACACAAAAAGTGGGGCAATAGTACATAACTAGGAAACAAGCAATAATGGACGAAAAGAAGAACGAAAAGGAATAATATTATTAATACATACATAAAGAACTCACGAATACCAACCGTCAACATACTCTTTTTGAACACCAGCAGATAAAAAATCCGCACTCTTAACTCCCCAACTCTTCACTGCATCCAAGCCTACAACATTAACTTCAAATCCAATCTCTGCAACTTGTGATCCTAAGTTGACAAGTAGTGACCGTAAAAATGGTAATGGTATTCTCATATTTCCCATTCTAGTAAGATTAGCATTGATAGAGTCCAATAGTTTTGGAAGCCTTGTTTTAAAATCATCATTTTTTATGACCGTATTCAACCTAATTAACGATCTCGTCAATGACTCCAATACTTTCATTAACCTAAAACATTTGATGATAATCATCGGTAGAACCGGAGTCCATTTTAGTGTTTCAAAATCATCCAACTGTTCATCAATCAAATTTGTCGTTCTTTTCGTTAATTTGGAAAATTCCAACTGTAATTCAAATATGAAATCATCAGTATCGTTCGAAGCGTTGATACCTATAACATTCGTCTTTAAGTTCTGAAAGAAGAAATATAAATCATTATCACACCTTAAAATATTCAAAAATTTTATCTTGTTGCACATTTTCTCGGAAACTTCAAATTTGTCAATTCGATGAGATCTTGAAATATGGTTTGTTCCTCTTGATAACTGTAGAAGATACAATCCTATCGTGAAATATTCATAGTTTTCATTCTCTTGGAATTCAATACTTCTTAAATAGTCATCTATGAATTCAGTGGTAATGGAAAAGCCCAAGTCAGAGTTTCTAGGAGTTCCAAACTTCAATGAGTAAACATTATCGAAAATTAAAAGGTTAATCAAATTTCTAAAATTCAAGCTCATCCAATCGCTGTTAAAAATCTTCCAGTCGTTAAAAATAGAAAATGATATAGACAACCCAATTGAATAATCATGGCCCGATAGCAAGACAGCGTAATTCAGCAAAATCAATGAGGTTAAGAAAAGTAGTTTTGCATATTCATCATTATATATGAAGGACTTGGATGCATACAAAAAGCTAATTTGCTGAAAGTTCGATATAATCATATTAAAATCAAAGTTTAAGTCTATTGAATTGATTATTTGTAACGAAGTGTTAAATATTTCAGCCACAGTATTAAATTGTTCAAAGTTAAGTCGCTCTATGGTTTCATTTAAATCCTGTTTCTTAGGCAGTATTGGATATTGGCTACCCAACTTTGAATAATATAGATCAGCATTGAATTTCAACGATTTCAAAAGATTCGAATATTTTGACTGCATCTGTTGCGATGCAACCATTTGTAATGGAGGCTGTTGTTGTTGCTGCTGCTGCTGCTGTTGAGGTTGCTGGACCATGGGGAAGGAAATTCTAGTCACGCCTTGGTTTAAGCTATTCAAACTTGAATGGGAAGGAACTGGGCTCACTGTTGAATCTTTGATAAAAGAATTGCGGGGAGACCTCGAAGTGATAGGAATTTGGAAACTGTTTCTGGAGAGTTTCGAAGCATTGTTGTTTAAAAATTCATCCTCTGAGTCGGAAGTACCCACTGACTCAATTCCGGAAGCGGTTCTTGATCTCGGAGAGTTCAATATACCCGACATTGAACCTGACATGGAAGATGGCCTGTTTGAAGGTGAGAAAGATCCACTGATTGATGATGAAATAGAATCAACAGAACCTCTGCGACCATCAAACTGTGGCATCTCATAAGGGACTTTCCAGAACATGGGTTGAGAACCTACCTGCTGTGAGGACAACGAATTAAGAGAGGTTGATCTTTGTCGTCCTTGTATTGGCGGTAATATATTCTGTCCTGGTGCGGGGAGTCCCATAGGTTGTTGACCTGATAATGTATTTAATGGAGGTAATATCACTTGTTGCCCTTTAGCTCCCTGTTGTTGTTGTTGTTGTTGTTGTAAAGTGTTAGAGAATGATTGACCAGGCTGTTGTTGTACACCAATAGGTAACAGTTGTGAAAACCCCCCTATATTTTGAGGTCCTGAAATTCCAGGAGACGAACCCTGTAAAGGCTGGTCAAACTGTCTGTTACCACCATTGTTTGATAGTGATTGCAATTCTATGTTTGAATTGTTCCCATCATCGGTGTTCTTCGAATACCCCTTCGTTGGGCCTCTTTTCAGTGGAATCCTTGTGAAAGTGCAAACGTCACCACTCTTCTCACAGTTTGTACAAACTTTCATAACGTGACTATTGGATAAACTAAGAGCGGCATCGCACCTTATTTTCTTTCTTCTACATTCATCGCAGGCACGAGAAACTTTCGATCTTTTTCTAGGAGGGACATCGGATGTGGGTAGTCCAGTGTTTGTAGTATTATCCGATGCACTGTTAGATTCACTCATGGTCGATTCCAAATTATGCGTGTGATGATGATGATGTTGCTGTTCTTGTCCAGTAGAGGCTAAAGTTGCTGTTGTTATCGTTGATGATGATGGAGATGTTGTCAAACTCTTAGAATTCAATTTTGAAACAGATGAGACAGTATTAGGCATATTGGATGTGGCGATCGAAGAAGATGAGGAGGACGTCGATGACTCCTGATTGATATTGCGTAGAGGAGGTTGCTGGGCAGAATTTTGATCAGACTTCTGTGTTGAAGAAGGTGAAGCATCATTCAAGAGGGATTTCAAAGATTGACTTGTAGTTCTAGAATGGTCTGCTGAATGAGGTTGCTGCTCTCGTTGTTCATAATTTTCATTTTGGCTGTTGTTCTTTATGGTGGACTCAGAGCCGCTAGTATTTGTTGGAGAAACAGAACCCTGTTTTATATTGTTTTGAAGATGACCGGACATATTTCGAAAGATAGGATTATAGACCTAGAGTAAAGACACATATATGCAACAGAGTAATCGAGGGTAATTGGATAGAAGGTAATTAAATAAAGATCAAAACTGGGTGGGTGAGTGTAATATAGCTATAGCTAAACGCTCGATTTGCAGTCCGGGGGATTTGTGGAGAAGCTGCGTATAATGCCGGTATGTATATAAAACACTTGAAAGGAATATGGTTTGATTTCAAAAAGAAGCCTTATACCAACAATAGTCGGTTAGATAAATAAGACAAATCGACCAAACTCGGGGGCAAACAAGAAAGCATCTGGATGGAATGTGGACTCGATGAGGAAAAGATGATGATGATTGGTACTTCAGGAAGAGGAATAATTAGGAACAATTTCCCAGACAAGGCCATTGTCTCGCACCGTCCGAGCTCTCACGCAGTCCAGCCCATGTGGTGGTGGACTGAGTTGAGCACCGACCGGGTGCGGTGCGGTGAAGCGGTGAGGCCGTGAGGGCACTCGCTCCGCCGCGTGCTCGCAATTCCTCTGGGGTTGCAGCGTGGGGGTGGCTGGGCTCTCTCGGCGAGGAGGGGGGGGGAGCATCTCTGCTCGCGGGGTCCCCTTCTCCACAGGCTGCCCGGGGACGGGTGATCGACGGGGCGGTTATCTCTCTCTTTCTTGGTTATTTAGCTAGTTTAGTTATAGTTAGTGGGTGCGAAGATCACGATCATTTACGCAGGAATGGATGGATGGATTAGGAAGTTTATCCGTGCTGTATACATGGATTAGCTTGTATTATGGATTCTTGTGACTTTCTTTTTGTGACCCACCGCTGCCCAAGAAGAGTCTAACTTATATTATATTAGATTATCGTTATTACAGCTATAGCTTATATAGTGTACATTATATTATTTCAGCTACATAGCCCTCTAGCATCCAAAAGTTTAAATTTGCATTCATGGCCGATTACCGTCGTTTAAATGGCTGCGACAGAGTGCATGATTTCGATTCTCTCCTATTATGCAGATGACTAACGTGATGTATGGAATATTACCTAATGCCCCGTGGATTAAAGCAGTACACAAAATAGAAGCTAGGATGATCGCGTGCACAAGCTGTCTAGAACTAACATCAAGGTTTGAACATTGCTTAAATTCGACTTCAAAATTATATATGTATATATATATATATATATATATTATATATAACAGGTAGATAGTCGAATATCAGGAATCCTCATCCCAACTGTCCCCGAATTCACTAGGTTTCACTATGAAAATGCTGAAACCAATAGCCTATTCTACTTCCGACAAAAAAAATCATCATGGCCAAAAAGTTCTTTGGTATGTATATAGCGCAATGGTGTGATCCCTCCACTATATCTGTTGTGAAAGTGGAAACTGTTCGTTATAACTCGTCACCTGGTTACACGATCATAGAATGTTTGTCTAAAGTCTATATATATATACATATATATATATATATTGCATGTATATACATGCAACGTATCGTCCCGGGTGGGGCATCATGTCCTGTGGGTAACCAGCCAGCAGTAATGGCAGTCGACCGCGATTCAAACTCCCCTGAAGCAGCTTTCATGCGCCGGTGCGATTCCCCGCGCGCGCGCGCTGGAAAGAGGCAAAAGGGTCGAAGGGGAAAGGGGACGGCCCCGGGAGTGACAAAGCAGCGGCGGATGTGTCAATCTTGCGGAATTGCGGAAAAACTCTCTGTGTCTTCGGCGGGAGCCCCGTTGTTTATCTCCATCCATCCAACGATCAATTCTTGATCAATTCTATATACTGTCCGTGTACACATGTACTTCCATCTTATTAATTCAAGGTGATTTTTCATTATATATATATATATATATTCGCATGTACACTGCTAGTTGACAAGCCCCGTAGGAGCTGTTATTACCTAATTTCCAATCAGTCTTCATGGAGCCACAACCGTCAAATTATTTCAAGGAGGCATACTACCACTACATTACGATGAAACCCCCTCTATTACCAGCTACTATTGGCCGATTTGGATCCCAATTTCACCGCTGTTGAGGCTGATGCAATTATGCAATAGAATTAAATTAAATAATTAAAATTTTAATTAATTAATTTTAATTAGAGATATATATATATATATAAGTATAGGTATAGACATGGCAACTAAGAGTAAAAGTTGGCTAGTAGTCGCTATTCAGCTGTAAGGCAAGCAATCTATCTGCCTGCGGCATCTTCCAGCAGCTGCACCCATCCTCTCGGGTTTAACCAACACGGCGACAGCGCACCGGCCGCGACCGCGCACCTCCAGACTGGCTGCCCGCCTGCCACCGCGGCCGGGGGCCGGCGACCGCGATTACAAACAGGGTCATTAAGCCGATGTTGAGTCAGCCGTAACACGTAAGGTAAAGAGGCTAGCAGTCTATCTCGAAGCCCGATATCCTGCTCCGAGAAGAACTGAATGTGTGACATTAAGCCAGAAACTGGCTGCTCTATGATCCAACATCATCGTTACATTATCACCAATCCTTGATCGATATCTATAGTTTTGTCCAACTAATACGTAGCACTAACCTATTGCTCTCAACTCTCCAATTTGTGACTCCCCTTAGTGCCTCATTTTCTTCTGATCTATCCAAAATTGATCTCCTCGCTTACCTTCTAAAAATTATTTACTTGAATACTAGACCCCTCCTGAAATTTTGAATGTTAGCTATCTATACTCTTATTCAATTTATTAGTACTTCTTCAATAAGGATAATATAACACAATTTATTGCAATGTCCAGTTCTGGAGACAACTCCAACCCACCTATTACACTACTTGATGGAAGTTCCAAACAAGTAACAACATCAGACCAACCACAGAAAAAACGGAGAAGAACCCCTTATTCGTGTATATCTTGTCGAAAGAGAAAAGTGAAATGCGATAGGACCAGACCAATATGCAATAGATGTACAAAGGCAAAACTTAGTTGTGAATACGATGGACCCACCGTTTGGGGTGAAGCGGTCCATTTAACGTTATCGAAATCATCAGTTCCAAACTTGACCTCCGCATCTATTCCTTTCGGAATGTTGGAATTTGATCGGGCACCAATGAATTCGAAATTGCCAATTGAACAACAACCTTCCAAGCCTTTTGCACACTCCCAATTCCAAGCTAGACCGCTAAACGGTTCACAAACAAAGAAAACGGAGGCACCTAAGTCTACAGCGGCAACGACTAACTTGGTGGCACAGTTACCGAATCGCACAGATCCCTCACAACATCCAATCAAGTCATATAGTAATGGTTTCGTTGTAACTCAACCAACAGCGAGAATACCAAATTCTGCTCCTCTTGTTATACAGTCATCGGTATCGACCACAGAGGCTGTAGATGGATTAACCACTATTGATGAGATTTCAAAGTTACGCCAGCAACTTGCTGAATTGGAAAATAGAGTTAATAGTACATCACCTTCAAATTACAACGATACGATCAATTTTTTGCGAGATTACAATGGAAGAAGTACGCTTTTATTCACATCCAAAAAGAGTAGATTTTTGTGCGTAGGATCGTTTTCCAGAAATGCATCGTGGAAGAGAGATCCCCTGCTTGCAAATTTACTAGAGATCTTCTATCGAGTGAAAAAGGACACAGAAAAAAGGCTCAGAGAAGCTGGTGAAAATATGAGCAAGACCGCCGATTCCTCAACTGCAAAAAACTTAGAAAAGCAAGTCAACCTACGTAAAAAGGGTTCCAAAATCAAACTTTCGAAAAATGGTTTAAACGATTTTGATGGTTTGGGGAAAAAAATGAATGAAACTGAACATTTGACTTACAAAATGGCAGCTGTATTTCCACCTGAAAATATTGTCAATTTACATCTGAAAAGATTTTTCCATTTCATTTATCCATTCATGCCGGTACTAGACGAAAAGAACTTCAGGGAATCAATTGATAAAATCTTGTCTTACTCAACAGTTAATGGTGGTAATGTTGAACTAAAAGTTGAAAAAAAGGTTGATTTGATTACAGTTGCAACAATGGTCTTGATTATGAGATTCTCTTACATGGCTCTTTTTCTCAAGAACGACGCTCAACCGGTCCCTCCTGGATCAGAAGATTCGCAGATATTGTCTTTCCCTATTGATGCCAACGTCGTTGATTATGTGAACTTTGCTCTTCAAACAATGAATTATCTTCGTAAATCGTCTATGGAGATTTTGCAACTTCTTTTGCTTTTCCGTGAATATCAGAATTTATCACAAGAGGATGGTGACGGTTCGTGTGGATCTGATGGATTCATATTCAATGGTCTGATTACACAAACTGCATTGAGTATGGGATTGAATAGAGAAATCACACAACCGATAGCATATAATGCAACCATGATGAACCACAGGAATCCGAAATTTGATTCACTTTGGAAAAAGATGTGGTGGACAACATTGCAAATGGATATTAGTTTTGGTATGCGTTACGGAAAGGATACATGCTTCCATCACGAAGACTGGGATAATGGTATTCCTGTCTTTGACTCATCTTCGGCTAACTTGCACAATCTAGAGTTTGATAAGTTCATCATCGATAAGATCACTAAATTCAGTAATGTTTCCGGTGTTGTTGAAAAATTATTGAAAGAGCTACATAGTGTTAAGGCCTCAGCAAAAGTTATTCACGTTCAAACTGATTTGGCACTTCTAGACAGGTTGATAGCCACCCAATTCACAAATTGTTCTAATAACTACCTTTCCCATGAAACCAGATTGCTTGAAGAAGTAAACAACGTCAAAATGAGAATTGAGTTAAAAAGGTTCCAATATATGATCCACTATTATTTGATTCTACATTTTGAAGAGCAACAGGATATGGTTAGCTATCAGCTGACTTTGAACAAATTTTGGGATATTCTAAGCTCAAACCTTGAGGACTGTATGACTACACTGTTAAGGATAACATCTGATTTTGCGCACTACTCAATAGTCCTCGTTCAACATATTATTCATTCCATGGATAAATGTATCCAACTTCCGCTATACTTGAGTGTCCGTGTTCTGCTCCTTCAAGCCAAAAGAAAGCAAACATTGATGGTGAATGACGAATACTTTGATACGATACTGCAAAATATTCACCATAAGCTTTATTTGATAATGAAAGTGATTGTTAGGCTGCTTACTATGATCGGAGATCATTTTTATTACGCTTATAGATTGTATGGTCAGGTCAACTATCTTGTGGGATGTATAGAGAGGGGAGGCGATCCGATCTTTAATTTCAAAGATAGAACATTACTCGGGTACCCTAACATGATTGAGAATATGTCTACGTTTGAACTTACCGATTTGGATAACAAGTTAAAAAGATTCACTGATTTAGAAATGTTTAAAACTATGATGACGATACCTGGATTGTGGGAGGCCAACAAGGGGAAAGTGTCATTATCAAACCGTTCCAAAGTTGCTGGTGCCTCACACCCTATGGAGTCTTCTCACATGGGTCAAAATGGAGCAGATACTCAACCGATCTCCGACCCTCCCACATTTCCATACACCCCGGATTTCAGTGACAAGATGCCAGGAGATCAATTGCCATTTGATTTATCCGAAGAATGGTTATCCAACGCTGAACTGTTCGATATCTTTGACCAACTTGGTGACTTTTCTGCAACGGTAGTTTAGCACTTGTACATAACAGAAATCAAATATATTGTCGATTTATTCATATATAAAAGGACACGAAGGAATATTGTATAGACAGGGAAATTTGTAATATGTAACCAAAAATCAAACCAGTGCATAAATATGAGAAGAAAAAAAGCGTATGATATGAATATGTGTAAAAAGTAAGTAGTCAACAATGAATAACCTTTATAATACGAGAAAAAAAACAAAAAAAAAAAAACCATCAATCATTTACCACCCTTTTTAATACGGTAACCTTCTTGTTCACCAGTATAGTCACCATTCAAGACACTCATCTCAATCAACTGCTGTCTCTTCAATTCTTCCTCCCTCCTCACGGTACTTTCAAATTTCATAACTTCCTTTTCAGTATGGAAAGACGCAGCAGAAGCTATCCAGATCGTATGGTAGAAGATACGGATCCTTAACCCAAAGGCCCTGTATAGCGGAGATCGCCATCTAAGTAACAATTCACTAGGTATCGATATGAGAGACCCATACAAACCCCCAATAAAGATCGATTTCATGATCACGTTGGATAGTCTGTTGATCCGCTCGTGAGAGTGGTGTGCTAGCTTCTTATTAGGAGGATTCGAAGCTGGGTCCGTACTCATTTGGAAAGTAATAAGATGATGGATCGAGTGTGTGTGTGTGTGTGTTTTTCTTCAATTTAGAAAGGTAAGCTTGTGATTAACAAGAATGGATATATAGAGTTGAAAGCCTCATCAGTCACACTACCCTCGATTCTCATGATGTGTTTTTTGGTCTCGCTGCGACATTTCTCATTCTGAAGCGTCTTGCGGGATTTGGACTGGGCCGATCGGGATGAAACTTTTTGTTCTACAAACGGGTTGCTTTGCATTCTTTAACTATACAAATAAGGGTCATTAGTTAGGCAGCGTAGAGTGGTGGTATATTAAAGTACTATTTATGTGGCGTGTGGTATAAAAGTGGAGGAGAGAGAGAAAACAAAAAGAAAACACAAATCCAAGTATGGAAATCGATAAAAAAACAATGCAGATGGCATGATTTAAAAGAATTTTCTTGCAGAAAATTGGATAAGTCATGTGCAAAACAAGAGTGTCACAACATTAATCAATAAGTGTGTCTATAATTCTAAGGTCTTCAACACCTGTTGTTTAACAATCCTAGCAAACTTATCCCTATCCTCTCTCCAAAGCTTTGCCGCATCGACATCCGCTGGGGAGTTTGGATTAGGTTCAGCCAGCATGGAGCAAATACTCAACAATATTTTCTCAATACTTTGCAACGGTCCCCATCTTTCGTCTGCAGATTCATACTGCAAGGGATCATCTCCTGGTGGATGCAAGATGGATATGCACACCGTTCCATCCTTGTAAATGTTAGGATGCAAGATCTCGGTTTTAAACTTCAGCGTTGGTGGGGACAAAGGATAATCTTTTGGGAACTTTAGAGACGCTTCAAAAACCCCATTCTCGTACATTGTATCTACTGGACCTTCCAACAAGCATTGCCATTCAAACATGTTGTCCTCATTCACGGGACCTGCAACAATACCATCTGTCGGATGTTTCGTTAGTTCTTGAAATTCTTTGATCAACCTGCGCTGTGCTGTGGATATTTTCGGAGCCATATTTGTGTATAGTTGTATGGATTCTGAGCGAATACGGTCTTGAACTTGGATGAAATAAAATGAACGAAGACAGCTTAATAAGTACCGACTAGAATATTCATGCAAACTGATCCAATCGAGCCGTATCACCACTTCTGACACGCCATTCAAAAATGGCAGCAATCCGGGGAGCGTTCGATTGCTGACCTCATCGCTGACACATATTGAACAAGAAAAATGTTTTTATTAAAAAATAAAAAAATAAAATAAAACAAATTAAAATAAAAAACGAGCAAATTATCCGGCGGTATAGAATCTCGGCTGCGCGGCGTCTTTGAAAAGAGGCCTGTTTGGCAGGTTAGAACTTCACATTCAGGCAATTTCGAAAGTGTTGGTGTTGTTGGAACAACCGGTGCATTGTATGTTGAAGTCTGGCGGTTTCTCCTCGGCTTTGAGCACATATTAGGGTTCTTTTTCCTGTTTGGTGCTGTTATTGGCTGTTACGAGGTGGTTGCAAGTCCGTGAATTTCAGATCACTGGCAAAGAAGACGCACCTGTTTTACCTCTCTAGAGAATCCATCCACAAGTCAGCAGTGCCAGCAGTATATTATTTATTCGACTGCCAATAGTCACTTACTTTAGAGAAAAGACCATCTTCTCTCGTTTATGTAATGATTTTAGTGGAAGGTGAAAAATATGCCTGTGAGCAGTGCATTAGGGGCCACAGATCCTCCACTTGCAAGCACATGAAGAGGCCATTGGTCCTTGTCCGTTCGAGAGGGCGGCCTTTAACAGATTCTACCCAGAGAATAGCTATATTTGCAGAAGAACTTGATCCCACTCCAAATGGGGAATTTGTAATGAAGAAACAACAATCAAGTGGCACAACTATCAAACAAGAGACTAAAACCTCTCTCTGTTGTGCAAGTAAGGCTTACAATATCAAAGTTGAGAAAAATGAAACCATAGACACAACAACGAGTACAAAGCCTTGTATGTGCAAGGGAGAAACAGCAACTCCATCACTCGAATCTTCGTCTTCGTCTTCGTTAGATACAAATGATAATGTGAATGACAACACCGAGGACGAAGAAGGTTGTATGAACAAGAAGCTTGAGAAATCAGTCATTGTTTTAAAAGCATCTAAAAGACAAGTGTTTAACGTTTCAAAGAGATCATTGAAGCTATTGGAGCCTGTACTCGATATACCCAATAATCAAGTTGGAATAGAACTTATGCATAGAGTGTCTAAGAATAAGAAGCAACACGGGAGATATCATTGCAAAACTAAAAGAGATGCGATCAAGCAAGAACAATTATCGGAAAAGCTATTAAACAAAAGTTCTTGTTGTGGCTCCAGTTCGAGAAGTATAAACACATCCATCCCACAACCACATATACCCACAAATATACCACTGACGTATATCGATGCAGTCAATAATATGAATGCAAATCTACGCATGAACATGCAAGTCAACATGAACTACCCTGTTTCTTATCAAGAGACAGCTAATAGATTCCAACCTAATTTCCAAATGGATATGCATCATCAACAGCATCAACAACAGTATCAACAACAACAACAACAACAAATACCTCTGGTACAGCCTGTGCTCTATGATATGTTTCTTGCTGATTCATGCACAGTTCCTGGCTCATGTGCATGCGATCCAGATAAATGTAAGTGTGAAGGATGTATTGTTCATAATAGAGACACCATGGCATGGGATCCACAAAAACAGAACGGCAGCTTCCAGGTGTACGGACAACAAACATTACAGGATCAGAAACTACAGCAGATGGGTTATTCTATAAATCAGTCTTACAATTCGGTTAACACAACTCAGCAGCAATTAACACAACCCGATCTGGTACCGTTTGGTCACGCTCAAATCCAATCTATGGTTCCCCTGTTTGAACAAAACTTCCAGAGGATGCTACTCAACGATCAAAATGGAAGTCTGACGGAACCAAGCAGTCCTGGTTCTGCAGTCTCGTCTGTGCCTGAGTGCTGTTGTACCGAAGAAGAATGTGCTTGCTACGATTGTGAACTTCATGGAATTGTCAACGGCATCAGATTGAAAGACGGTGTTCGTGTGGCCGCTGAACCTTCTGAAGGATCTCCTGTACCACAATATCCGCTACCAGTAACATTGGAAAATTATTCAGAGGCGCATCAGGTGTATCAGTTACAACAACTTCAACACCAACAACACGAGCAGCATCATCCACAACATGTCCAACAACAGCCTAGCAAGAGCTCGCCATTAACTGAGTCAGTGCAGGCGAATGGTAATTCTCATACAAAAATGCTACATACGGTAGCGAATGATTTCTTAGAGACCCTAGACCTTTCAGAGTTTCAAGATGATTGTTGCTGTCCTGACGATAACTGCAACTGCACAAACTGCTTCAAGCATGGCAGATTTGGTGACGCAACCCTAATATGATACACATAAATTTTACTTGTATATTCTCCCTTTAATTTATTCCCTTTCTTTAATTCTATAAATAGTTCTATCTTAACTTTAAATATACATATCTATATACAATTACCAATCAGGTAACTCACCTTCCTTTATTCCCAGTTTAATCATTATCGCATTGGCTTCTCTAGCACCACTCATCCATGCCCCGTGAACGGCCCCAGCACCATCCAAAATTGTGTGTTCACCAGCAAACCTCACGTTATCTAAACCTCTTTCCAATGCAATAACCAATGCAGTAGGGTCATCACCAGGCTTGCAAGCCGCATAAGAACCCCTGGAGAAAGGATCTCTAGTCCAGTTTGTTGCAATCACATTAACTGGATCGTGAACATCCTCTGCTGTCTTAGATAGTCTGGAAATGATTGGCTTCATGTAATCCCACGCAAGATCAGGATTTCTTTCTAAGTATTCGGTCAAATCTCCTTGAGTGAAGCACAATAAAGATGGGACTCCGTTGATTTTATGCATATTTAAGATCAGCACAGGAAAACCCCAAGGCGCTGGTAATCCCTTATCTGCAATATCAACGAAAGGTTTAACATCACTTTTCAAATCAGAAATAAGCTTGTCAGTATCCTCTGGCTTCGCAATCGCAACAAATCTGTCAGAATTCAAGTGACTCCAGAACGGTTCTTGAAACTCAAAGATAAATTTACCAAGTTTACCGAAACTCATACTATCCAACGCTTCCGTTATAACAGAAGGAAGCTTTGGTGTCCATTCGATTCCACCAATTTCATCTGATGCTAACTGTAATATGCTTTGGGGAGCAGTCATTATCAAATACCTGCCTCTGTAAGTTTGCCCATCTGAGGTCTCAACCACTACGCCGTTAGTTCTATCAATTGATTTAACAACTCTATTCAACAGTAGTTTGTCCTTGGGAATTTCTCTAATGATGTCATCCAGTACATCACTATAACAATTTCTAATCAGACAATTTCTTCCAACATTGTCAACCATGCAGAACTTTGAACTCATCTCATCCCAGCCGATTCCATGCCATAACTCTAAATGTCTCATGAATTGTGGGGCATATTGTATTTGTTGTGTAGTTAGAAGTCTCCGTTGTTTATACAAGTAATCATATACAATCTGATGTAAAGTTGGATCACCAATATCAAGATTTTCAAAATTTTGCAGTTCAATGAATTTCGTTATCTCTTCAACAACCTGTTGGATCTTCATATCATCAAAATCATCCGGTTTGAGATTTCCAGAGAAGTAGTAGGGTTTATGGTCATCATAATATAGATCATGCTTGTCCGAATCCACAATTTCATCAAATAAAGGATTTGTTAATGTATCATGAGCCCACGATGCGCCAAGGTCGTAAGGTTTTAATCCAGATTTGTCTGTTAATATCCTTCCACCAAAACGATCTCTAGCTTCCAATACGAGAAAGTTAACATTGTTTCTAAAAAGTTCCTGGGCGGCTTTTAGTCCTGAGATTCCACCTCCCACTATGAGCACAGTAGCACTAATCTCTGGCATCTTCGACATATCTTCTGAACGGCAGAAGATATCAACTTCACTTGTGGAAACCCGACCAATGGAAATTGAAGTGTTGCAAATCAAACGTTTTCGATCCCCAGAAGCCGTTCAAGAAAAAGCGAGCGTCCAGGCTGTGTGAACAATAGCTTTATCATTGGTGACACAATGCAACGCTAATCGATCAACAACTACAACATATATCGAATCACGCCATGTCCTGATTGAGAATGCTACTATGTTACTCACTTAGTTAATGGCCAACTGAAAATATTTGAATCGTTGCGAAAATAAGCCTGCTCTCGAATATCTTAGCGTCGTCATCATCGATTACACTTTAAACAAATAGATATTTCTAGTATATTTTTTACATTTTCTTTTTAAATTATGTATTCAACGTAGCCCGTGGAGCAAGATAGCCATCAAAGTTCATCGTGCAATATTCCCTTTGGAGAGCTGGATGCATCAAAATTCTCAAGAAGTTCTGAAATTTCATTATCATATTCAGTCCACTCAGGAATCTGTCTTCTGGCTCTATCTAATTTTGGCTCTTTTGTCAACGGATTATTACATAAATCAATCGTCTTAGCCTTCTTCAAACTTTGATCATCACACCATGTTTCACACCACAACCATTCCTGAGGAAGAGAATGAATCTTGATCTGGTGCTGTAAATTATTTGGAAGATCTTGATCTAAGTTACTCAAAGATCCTGGGTCCCTAGACAGTGCTTGGTAGTGCTGTCTAAGTTTGTCTCCAGCTGCAACGCTTCTAAATTTCTTCAAATCAATAACATAAAGAGCACTGATATGATACTTATACTCGTCACCTAACAAATTTTTCCAGTATCCTTGCTTCCAGAATCTGAAACCTTCCATTTCAGTTCTCGAATCGCACATTGGCGTGTAACCGTATGGAGCACCTTGTAAATCAAGATCCACTAATTCTTTGAGATCCGTTCTAACAATCTGATCTGAGTCAACAAATATCACTTTATCTAAGTCTTGTGGGAACAGGACATCTAAGAAAAGAATCTTGTAACCCCAAATGGTTCTCTGCTTCTCACGTTGATCTCTTAACCAGATCGGCCACTTGTACGTAATTAATTCATACTTGAATCCATAGTGTTCAGCAAGAACAGGTAAGTGTTTCTTTAACTTTGGTGACATGTAGTTTTCAATTAACCAAAATTTGACTGTGCTCGTTGTGTGTCTCATAACAGATGCGGTCATGATTCCAAGGAAACGTTCATACAAATGTCCACTGGCAACAGTGAATATGTTGATTTCTGCTTGGTTAGATTTCTTTGATTTTAGACTCTTCCATCCATCTAATGCCTTTGCAAAAAAGCCACTTGACTGGGATTTCTCACCAGAATCCCCACTCTGAACTATCATACTTTGGCCCTCCATTCCTGGTTGTTTGTCAACCACAGGGAAAATAGTCAAACCAGCGAGATCTAAGATGGAGAGGGGATAAGAATTTAATTCTGTCCCACTTTGCACTCTAACAGTGTTGTCAAACTTAAACAGAACATCTGCCAACGAGTAGATTTCTGAACTTCTAGTATCGGGTTTGATCGAAAATTTCCAAATGCCAGGATTTGATTTCAGTTGCAAATATCCCAAGTTTGACATGACATTCGTATCGGAGTATGTAACACCACGCTCATCTAGAAGCTCAACAGCAAGGCCAGCTGGGGCAATAGCAGAATTACGCACTTCTCTTGCATGGCCTTGAATTAATATATTCTTTAAAACGTAAGATCCTTCCACTCGGCCTGAGATATCAAGTTTAATGTTATCCAAATCAGTGGTAGCTTCGTTGATTGTGACAATCCAGGAAGACGGGACGTCAACATCTAAAGTAAATAGAGTTCTTTCCGGAACATTATCAAACTGTGCCTTAATAACAGTGCTATCATAGCTTCCATGGGCATCAAATGAAACTTTACTTGGGTATACACCACGATAGAATCTTTTAATAGTCATTTCTTCTTGTTCTCCAACTGGTCTTAAGTGTGCTTTCAAAGAAACAAAAGGCATGTTGTCAAAAACAGAGGCAATTGCTATAATTTTTTGAGCACTTTCCGACATCGGGTCAATCACCAATGCAACATCGATAAGAGCATTCGATTCCAATTTGATATCTAACGATTCAGCCGAGTCTAAAATATTCGTATTGTATCTTGGGTATGTGGAAGTCACCACAAAGTTACCATCATCAAAGAAGAAAGTATTAGTGATTGCCCATGAGAAGGATTCAAACCAATCAAATTCATCAATGAACTCCTTACCGTCAAATCTAAGACCTAAATTATTTAGAAGACTACTTAGGTATTCAAGGCGTAGTCTCGATTCATAAGCTGTCAATACGGCTAACAGTTCAGAATCTATAACATCATTAGGTTGCAAGTCAACAAATCTACCGTTAATTACCAAAAAGGAAGTAGATCCATCAAATTCAGGGACAGAAAATACCTGCTTCAAAACATCAGCTGTCAAATCATTAACAGTGCCCTCATCTGTAACTTCTTTCTTCAATTCTGCTATCGAATCCTCTATGCCGTTCGAAAGAAGGTCTTTAAATTGCTTAAAGTGTTCATTATTACTCTGATCAATGATTCTTAGTTTAATGTTGTTCACCGAATCAGACTCAGTATGTTTCAATACATGGATAAGTTGATCTCTGAACTTTCTATCGGCATAATTTCCAACTAGAGTAATTGTTTTAAATGCATCACACGGCTCGTTTTCACAGCCTTTGATATAGACAGCCGTTCCTTCTAGCGAGTATAACTTCAATAGTGAATTCTTGGACGTTAGAGGTTTATAAGACGCCTTCATTGCTTCCGGATCTTCGGGAACCACAAATGGAGCCCTTTGTTTTGAAGCTCCTTTTCGAAGGTAGTTTCTAAATGAGATGTTGTCATCGATATTTCCTGCCTGAAACTCAGTATGGAGGTAGTGGATATCAATCATGATCTGGTTACTCATAGCCTGCTGCCACTGGCTTGCTAAATCAAAAAATACACCGTTCACAATCACATATGGTTTAGCATTTAGTGAGAATAATCTTTTAAATCTCTCAACTGGTTGATAGAGCTTGTTCATATTAAAGTTTTCCGGAAGAGGGAATTGCTGAAGATCTCCTGTTTTAAATTCAGGATTATTCATGATCTCATTGACAGCAAACAAATATCTCAATGCATCGTTCGTACCCTTTTTCTTAGCTAAAAATAAAAATTGATCAGTGATAATTTTATCTTCATCAGTCTCAACTAGCGGCACAATACCAATCCTCTGTGGTATTCTATTCCCTAATACTGCGTTACAGATAGTGAGGAAGTAATAAAGTTGTGGCGGGTCAGCCAAGTTGATAGCAAATATAACCTCGTGAATGTTTTCAGAGACAGCAGGAATGGAGCCCGGTTGAAGAGGAACAGAGTATATCTCTGTAGCCCTTCTGTAGCTTCTGTATTGAGGATCAACTTCTAAGTCGTTGAAAAAAGTAATAGCCTTCTTGTGCTTAGAAAAATCATATCTTCTCATTGAATTGGTAACTTCAGCTGTAGCATCCATGATGTGGGATGCAAAGTTAAAAATCAGAGCTTTGAAATCTATTAAAGGCAATCCATGCTCCTCGAGTAGTGAAACAAATCCAAACTCTCTTTTCAACGCTTTTGAGATTTCAAAAAGATTTAACTCCTGATCCGAAATAAGGACACCATTCACATAAAGTCCATTGACAATTCCTGTCTTATAACTCTTTACAGAGGACTCAATAATATCGTTAAACTCAATTTCGGAATCTTCAAATGGGTAGGATGCAAGGTATGAAGCAAATTTAGGAAAATTGAAAATTAGATCCTTCAGTAACTTCCACTGTTCAGAGGCATCCTTACAAATTGTTTGAATTAATCTCACAAGTTTCAAATCCAACGTTCCAAAATCTTCCCTTTTGAGCCCTTTAATATCATCCACATAGGTTGGGAAGTATTCGGTTGCAATTTCTTCGGTATTCTCATGTTGGTTTGTCTGATCAAAAATTAGCTTTGATTGTTGCTCGTCAGTAAATCCTCTGTCATCAATGACAATGTAATCTGTTCTTTTCAACGTTAAGTCAATTCCATAACCACCTAAAACATCCCTTTCGTCGTTTGATTCACTTCTAATGTATCTCCAAACGAAGCTTAGTTTATTTGCAAGTGAAAATTGGTACATATTCACAAAAAATGCCTTAAATTCCTCGGATTCGTAGTCACCATACAAAACAAAGATATCTCCAGAGGATCCAATCACTCTATCAAATGGAAGCAATATCTGTTCCCTTGGTATATGATTCGTCACTGTTTTCAAAGCAAATACATCATCGGTTTTGCAATAACTATGTTCGGCCTGCTTGATCCAAGCACGTGTACCATCAGGACATTGGGAATTAGGAGCCACAACATCCCTATAGTATTCATAATGTGAAACAATTCTAGGAGAGTTAAATTTATTTGCAAGATTGAGTTCAATTAATGATTTAGATGTCGATGAATTCACTAAAGAAAGGGCATTCGTGTAGAATTCTTCGTCCGAAATAGTAAACTCTTCATCAACAGTAACTTCATATTGCTCCATTTCCTCATCATAAATAGTTTGAATACCAAACAATTTTGTAATCAATGGTAAATATAAACTCTCATCTTCTGCTGCGAAGGATTCGATGACATTCAACTTGAACGGTGTCTTCTCCCAATTACTGACAAGATTCAAATCTATTGTGTGATCTTGAAGTGAATCAGCAAAAATGGAGACCACACTCAGCAAACAGAGAAAAAGCCTGGTAAAACTTTTCATGTTTTGAGTATCTTCCGTTAAATACGATTGTATATATGTTGCAATCTCAAAAGTAGAAGTAGTTGGGTCTTTGAGTAGGTGAATACCAAAATATTTCAATCGTCTCCAGTTATTGTATGCTCTGCGAGGTCTCGGATAGATCTGAGCTCTGAGGCCGCATCGCATAGATGCCTCTCGACCTCTACATCAGATTTACTGAGTCTATCTACTAATCTCCTCAAAAGAGCATCTGTATAATCGCCACTAATACATATCGAATTCTTGAATAGTATGGTACTTCGTAATATAGTGTTTAAAAAGGCTTCGTTGAAGTTTACGTTATTGAGGAGGAGTACAACGTTGAATTGTGGCCCCGACAGGCTACATGGAATCAAGCTTATCAGCAATGATAAAACACCAACCGTGAAGGTTCTCTATGAGATTAACAGAGATTTGCGGGATGAAAACGTTCATATTAAAGTACATCCAAAATCAGAAGGTCCTGAAACGTCACATTCGGGAAGATTCTCCGCACAAAATGGATTTACATCACCCCTATCTAAGTTGAACCCTCAAGCGATAGATCCTGATGAGATCCATCAGATCGATGCCATCAAAGAACACGAGAAGCATCACGTTGCACATATGGAGTCGGTTGAAAGAATGTTAGGTGAAATACCAACTCCTAAACAATTGAAGGCTTACCTTGACAAATACATCATAGGACAAGACAACTGTAAGAAGATAATGTCTGTGGCCGTTTATAATCACTATGTGAGAATAAATGACTTAATAGTAAGGCAGTTGCAGCGGGATTTTGATGAGACGAAAGCTGCCAAATTAAACGTAAGAAAACAACTATTAGGAGCCCCTGTGCTGCAAGATTCCGAACCTAAGATATCCATAGACAAGCATGACCTCGAGAAAGAAGATGAACTGCCAGAGTTGGAAAAATCAAACATAATGCTTTTAGGGCCAAGTGGATCGGGTAAAACTTTAATCGCTAAAACTTTAGCTAAAGTACTGAACGTCCCTATCGTGATACAAGATTGTACCTCGTTGACGCAGGCCGGGTACGTTGGGGAAGATATAGAGAGTTGTGTTGAAAAGTTATTTGCCAAAGCAGACTATAATGTCGAACTCTGTGAAAGAGGAATCATTGTTTTGGATGAAATAGATAAATTGGCCAAACCATCTGCGAATATGGGTGTTAAGGATATTTCAGGAGAAGGAGTTCAACAAGGGTTACTAAAGTTAATAGAAGGAACAAACGTTACAGTGCAACCAAAGAAGCATTCAAACAAGACTCAAGTTACTTCTTCAAAAGCAAAAGATGACACTTACACAATCGACACATCGAATATTTTATTTGTTACTATGGGCGCATTTGTCGGTTTGGATAATATTATCACCAAAAGAGTCAACTCCTATAGCGTTATTCAAAACGGCAAAGATGAAAAAGAATCATTATCTTCTAAAGATACGGAATTACCTGACAAAGAAGAAATTGAAAGTACACAAATTAGAAACGTCCAAGTACAAGCTGGATTAAATGTTCCTGCCTTAGACCTTGTTGCATCCGAAGATCTAGCATCATTTGGTTTAATTCCGGAACTCATTGGCCGTATTCCAATTGTAACCTCATTACAGCCGTTGAATTCTTCCCATCTGCAAAGCATATTAACAGAACCAAAGAATTCGATAATCAAGCAGTACGAGTACCTATTCTCAAAGATCGGTGTAAGATTGGCAATTACCAAGGAGGCAATTAATGAAATTGCTCGTCTATCGATAAAAACCGGTACCGGTGCCCGTGGTCTTCGGACGATATTGGAGAAGTTATTACTATCAGCAAATTATGATTGTCCAGGAAGTGGTATCGCATTTGTCGTCATTGATAAAGAGGTGATGGATTCTTATTTTGAAAGTCAACATGGTATGGCTGGAGGAAGAATCGAAGCAAAGTATCATGGAAGGGGTGACATTTTCAAATTTTTGACTGAAATAAATGAAGAAGATCCAGAGCTTGTGAAACTTATCGAGCAGGAGTTACAAATCCCCAAATCACAGAGGTTGGACCTAGGAATGGGTGCAACAAAGAAGAGCACAAATGACAAGGAAAACAGGGAGTTTATCATTTGAGACCGGCGACGCGTCGGTAAGTGTTCTGTTTTCTGCTATGTAAATGTGTACGTAATATATTGTGAGAGGCGAGGCTGTTGAGAATATCAAGTGCTAATGATAGAAAGAGGTCATACCAGATCCCACTTAATTACAATTATTACTTTGTACATGCTTATCGAGCAACTTCTTGATATGGCTTTCACCTGATAGAGTTATTGTAGTTTGATGATTATTATCTTTGGACCTGTATAAGTCCATACCCAAAATTCTGGTACCGTCTAAAGATTTAGTCTTGTATTTATGTTTGATCTTATTCGCTATCTCTTGCATCAATTTCTCTGAATTTCCTGTGATTATGATATCATTCACTAGAGATTGATGAGAAGATCTTCATTCATCTTGCCACAGAACTTAAGAATATCATTGTCACTAAACTTCAGGAAGCGACTGATAATGTTATGACAATTGCTAATTCCGAATCCAAGAAAGGGAAAAGCAAAAATGCAAACAACGATAAGGGCGATCAAATCAAGAAGACCGCTGATCCTTCTAGTATCAATAATGTTGATGAAGATGTTGAACAGAATTGGGTTTTTCACAATGTATCATCTATTAACGCTGTTTGGAGCTATGACAATTTAGAGTACATGGCAACTGATTTCGAAACTACCGATCGGAAAATTGAACGGTTAAACCAAGAGCAAGATCCTGCTGCTGTCGCCATTCAACAGGTTATGAGTACCTTTGCTGTCACTGCTGGTGTCAGGGATACCGAGAAGCTCAAGGGAGCTTCGAACTTTAATGTGTGGAAACTGAGTACACACAGGTTGCTATTAGGATATTGTCCAGACTTAGCACTATACTTCCAACAGGAGGAAGTTCCGGTTCACGGGCTATCAGATGGTGATCAAGCCCAATTAAAATTTTGGATGGATAGAGCACTAACTGTTGTGTTTCATCAAACTGTGAGTGCGGACGCACTTGATTTAGTTCTTGCCGAAGGGGCATC